>PVIU01010329.1:0-70780 GCA_004026605.1 Ondatra zibethicus | reverse complement strand
GAGAGGGAAATCAGAGAAACATCACCTTTCACAATAGCCACAAATAGCATAAAGTATCTTGGGGTAACACTAACCAAGGAAGTGAAAGATCTATTTGACAAGAACTTTAAGACCTTGAAGAAAGACATTGAAGAGGATACCAGAAAATGGAAGGATCTCCCATGCTCCTGGATTGGAAGGATCAATATAGTAAAAATGGCAATTCTACCAAAGGCAATCTATAGATTCAATGCAATCCCCATCAAAATCCAAACAAAATTCTTCATAGACCTTGAGAGAACAATAACTAACTTTATATGGAAAAACAAAAAACCCAGGATAGCCAAAACAATCCTATACAATAAAGGAATTGCCAGAGGCATTACCATCCCTGACTTTAAACTCTATTGCAGAGCTAGAGTAATGAAAACAGCTTGGTATTGGCATAAAAACAGAGATGTTGACCAATGGAATCGAATTGAAGACCCGGATATTAATCCACAAACATATGAACACCTCATATTTGACAAAGAGGATGAAATTATACAATGGAAGAATGAAAGCATCTTTAACAAATGGTGCTGACATAACTGGATGTCAACCTGTAGGAGAATGAAATTAGACCCTTATCTGTCACCCTGCACAAAACTCAAGTCCAAATGGATTAAAGACCTCAACATAAATCTAACCACACTGAACCTGATAGAAGAGAAAGTGGGAAGTAGCCTGCAGTACGTGGGCACTGGAGACCAGTTCTTGTGTAAAACCCCAAGGGCACAGACAATAAGAGCAACAATGAACAAATGGGACCTCCTGAAACTGAGAAGCTTCTGTAAAGCAAAAGACACAGTCATTAAGACAAAAAGGCAACCTACTGAATGGGAGAAGATCTTCACTGACACCACATCAGACAAAGGTCTGATCTCCAAAATATACAAAGAACTCAAGAAACTAGACATTAAAATTCTAAATACCCCAATTAAAAAATGGGTAAGGATCTGAGTAGAGAATTCTCAACAGAAGAAGTTCGAATGGCCAAAAGATACCTAAGGTCATGTTCAACTTCCTTAGCAATCAGGGAAATGCAAATCAAAACAACTTTGAGATACCATCTTACACCTGTCAGAATGGCCAAAATCAAAAACGCCTATGCTGGAGAGGATGTGGAGCCCTCCGATTCTTTCCCTCTGGTGTAACGGGGGTTGAATGAATGACTGCTGCAAAGGTGTGTCAAACACAACCAATGTCTGTTTATCAAATGTTAGGCGTCTTCCTAGCATTCAGGAAGGGAAGTACAGCCTAAGGGTCATGATAGCGCCTTTCTTCTTGGACAACTGTCTGCATCCGAGAAGGTGAACCAAATCAGACAGTCTCCTTCAAAGCCCAGTTTCCTCCATGGGGGCAGAGTGTCACGTTCAAGTTCAAGAGATGTTCTAATCATGGACTTACATTGTGCCCTCTGGAAAGGAGGGAATGGCACAGTTCAACACTGTTCAGACGGTCTGGGGTGACAGACTTGAATAGGCTTATATCTCACAGCAGCTAAAAGAACCTTTCTGTATAGAGACTCGTGGACTTTTGGGAGTATATTAAAGTCAGCCCCGTCCCTCACCAAGACAGGGGCCTGTTGGGTGCAACATTCAGAGCCTGAGAAACTGGGAACAGAGGTGAGATTGGCTTCTTCTCTGCCTGTTTGATTTGTGCCTGCCGCCTTCATCTTGACAGATAATTAGCGGGCTATATGGAGTTCCCGGAAGGCATTATCATAGAAAACTTGTGGGTCCCTGGCTTTGAGTGGTAGACTGTGAAGGTGGATTGCCATATTCTGACACTTGCAAATGATCACAGGAAATGTTTGAATTTGCTCTAAGGCAGGACCTAATAAACACATGTGCACTGTGGGATCCGGAGCCATGAGTGTGTTTTCTTTGCTAAGGTCCGGCACTTCTTTTGTGTCAGAACTGGGAGAGCAGAAGGGCTTTCTGAACCGAAGGGGGAGGACTAGAGTATGCAAATTTCCTGAGAGGCTCTTAATGAGGCAAGCTGGTTTCCATGGTTAAGGGGCTTTTGACCTATGGATGGGATGCAGAAGGACAAGCTGGTGGTTTGATGGTCAAGATCTCCTTCATAGAAGGAAGCCCAGACAGTTCATTTCTGTCATTTCTTTATCAGCTCACTCCATGACTCTTAAGCAGAATTGGGCAATGACAGAAATGAGGTGAATGGGGCCTAGAGAGAAGGCTCAGTGGTTAGGAGCATTTGCTGCTCTTGCAGAGAACTTAAACTCAGTTCCCAGCACCCACGTGGTTGTTCCTAACCATCTATAATTCCAGTTCCAAAGAATCTAACACCTTCTTCTGGCCTCCTTCGGTACCAGGAACACATGTGGTGTCCATACATACATACATACACACAGGCGAAAACTTATACATATAAAAATAAATAAATAAAAACATTTTTTAAAGAAATAGAGCATACTAGTTATTATAGTTAAATGTGTGAGATAACCAGCTTACAATGAGAAAAGGTTTCTTGTGGCTCTGTTTTGAAACTCCTGGTTTGTGACTAAGTAGCCCCACTCCCTTGGGCTTGTGGCAAGACAGTCCCTGAGGGGTGCATAACAGAACACACCTCTCAGCTTAGATGCCAGGAAGAAAAGAGGAAAGAAGAGACCAAACTCCATTAGATCCCTAGAGGGCACACCCCTCAACAACTAAAGGATGCTCCCACTGGGCTTTGTTTCCTAAAAGTTGTGCAATTTCCCAGTGTACCATTCTGGAGGCCCATCCTTCAACATGACATTGTAAGCGGGGTTACAAGCTGGTTAAAGATTAGGTTTGTGCCCCAAACCTTTCTCTCTTTACCTTGCAGCACAAATGAGGTCAACATTTGTAGGAATAGCACAGAGTTCTACGGCACCTTGCCTCTCAGAATAAAAACAAACAAACAAACAAAAACCCAAACAGCAAACAAAAAAAATGGTGCACACCTTTTATTCTGGCACTCAGGAAGCAGAGGCAGGCTGGTCTCAGTGAGCTCCAGATCTGGTACTCTCCAGTACATAGAGAGGTCCAGGCCAATCAGGGCTATGCAGTAAAATACTGCTGCTATCCCTCCAAATAAACAGGCAAGGGAAATGTTCTCCTCTGAACCCACTAGTAACAGCAACAGCAAACCACACAGTCATTAGGAAAGCAGATTTTCTTCAGGTCAAGTGAGCTTCAGAGATTTTATTTCTAGGTCTTATCCTTGTGGGAATACATGCTGACCTTGGTCCCCTGTCCTTTCCATGGGCTGTTCCACAGACATCAACAATTCTCTGCATCAGAAACATTCCCTGCACATTTCAGATTTCTAGCTGGGGCTGTTGGTGCCCTCCTCTGCAGTCCCCACATCCCATTAAACTCTAAGTTCTGGGAAGACGGTAACTGTATTGGCTGCTTTCGTCAGTGCCTGGCCAAGGGTGTGGCCTCTTGCAGACATTCAGTGTTGGCTTTCTATGTGGGAAGGACTATCTCATCCTTATGTCCCTGGTTTCTCCACCCTTTAGTGTCATCTCACTATCACCAGGACTAAAATATCCTGGTGTGGGATAATTGTCTGTATTCTGTCAATCATGTTTTAAATAAACGCTGATTGGCCAGGCAGGAAGTATAGGCGGGTCAACCAGACAGGAAGTAGAGGTGGGGCGATGAGAACAGTAGTATGCTGGGAAGGAGGAAGCCCATTCCTCCCCAGTCCTGCCCAGACCATGGAAGAAGCAGGATGTGACCTGCCCCACTGAAAAAGGTAATGAGCCATGTGGCTAACATATATAAGGATAATGGGTTAATATAACTTATAAGAACTAATACTTAGTCTGAGCTAATGGGCCAATCAGTTTATAACCTAATGTAGACTCTCTGTGTGATTTTCTCTGGGACTAAACGGCTGGGGGGACCAGGTGGGACATGAACCCCAACAAGCCTGCCCTCATGTTACAATATCCAATCTTGATATTTACTAACCCACATATTTTCCATGGCTCCCATATCAGGCCCTGCTGATGGGCGCCCTACCAGTGTTTCTTCTCAGCTCCCCAGCTCTTCTTTGAGTTCCCATGAGGTGGAAATGCCCACTGTCCAGGCATATCCCACATCTGTGCCTTCCTGGACTCTTCAGGCTGAAGACAGGTAGATCTTGTGAGAACAACTTATCTGCCCTACCCCTTTTTACCCCAGCCCTAAGATCCCTGTAGGGTTCTCCAGGCTGATCAATATCAAACTCATGTTTCTGAAGAGATCAGAGTATACCACTCACATGGATGACTTTAGTGAAGCCCAGGTTCTGAGCTGGAAGTACTTAGTTCTCCCCATTCCTATCTGAAAACAGGACATGGCTTTATCTGTGTGAAGATGGGGTCAGTTGTTTCTCCAAAAACTGGAGAATGACTCGTCTGTATCCTGAGCTAACTGAAACAGCCCTTATTCACCGTGCATTCCCTGGTAACCTTGCCACAGCTTAGCCCTGCAAACCCCATCGCCCTTTCCTTTATCTAGCTTTGCCATACTTTGCCTCTTTGTTAGCATGGTAAATAAAATCCCAATTCTCACTGCGCTGACTCCTAGTCATTAGGTTCTTCCAGGCATATATTTATTTTACACAAAACCTTAATAACCTTTTTTTTTCTTTCTATTAATATCTTCTTTAAAGATTTGTGTGAGTGTGTGTGTGTGTGTGTGTGTGTGTGTGTGTGTGTATTTGCGCACATTGTAGGTGGGTACCTAAGGAGGCCAGAAGAGGACATCACATACCCTAGAACTGGAGTTACAGGAAGTTATGAGTTGCCCAGTGTAGGTTCTGGGAACTGAACTCGGGGCCTCTGGAAGAGCAGTAAACTCTCTTAACTGCTGAGCCATCCCAGCCGCAGTGTTTATCTGCCTTTTGTTAGTTCACTTCCTAGTCCTAGACACTGAACCACAAAGCAAAGAGGTTTTATTTTCTTTCAGCGTTTCCAGAGAAGTATGCTTATCAGCTCTGAGTTTCCGTGTGAGCATGTGACTGATAACCATATTTAACACGAGAGGACTTTAGTGTTTTTAGTAGAACTCTCAAGACCACCTTGAAAGATGGAGTTTTTACTCTTAGAACACACACACATAAACAAAATAACAGAAACTGATCGGCAAGAGTCAGTCTGATGAAACGTCCTTCATATCTATGGGAATAACATGTCTTCCTACCTCGAGTTGTGTGTCAGTGGACAGAAGCATTTCTGGATGGAACTGTCTCCAGAGTGGACAATAGGCTAAGGTGGCATAGGCATAGAACAAGGGTGACAAGAATGACACAGGATCAGTTCCTCCGGAAGCTGCTACAAGTCCATTTGGAGCTACCTTCAAGGAGGTAAGAAGGACGGATACAGGGCCTGGCTTCTGTTCAGATCTCAGTCTTGTGCCTTGTGCTCTACTTTAAGATGAATTCAACTCCATGGGTATTCTTTCCCCACCCCAAATAGACCCATATATTTATATTTGTCTTTCATATATGTATAAAACAACACATGCCAATCATTATGGGAATAAAAATTGTATATGATTTTAGCACGGACTGCAAGATGGCTCAGTGTGTAAAACCATCTGCAGTGCAAGAAAGCATGAGGACCTGAGATCCAATCCCTAGAACCCACATAAAAGCTAGATAATTATAGCTGTTGCGTCCATAATTCCAGTGAAGACAGGAGATGGGAGAATCCTGAGAATCTCATGGGCTAGCTGTCTTGGCATGCACAGTGGAAAAACAAAAGATCCTGTCTTAAACAAGGTAGAAGGATGAGTTTGAGGCCAACCTGGTCTACAAAGTGAGTTCCAGGACAGTCAGGGCTACATAGAGAAACGATGTCTTAAAAAACAAAACAAAACAAAAAAGGTAGAAGGAGACAAATGACACCTGAGGTTGCCCTCTGATTGTCTTCTGATCTCCACACATGTGCTGAGGCATGGGTGTCCCATGAGCATTTTTAGGATGCTAAGGCTGAAGAATTTCTGTTTCCCATGGCATCAGGACATCTGTCTTCCAATTTATGCTCATCCTTCATCCCCAGAACAAGGTAGATGATAGATAGATAGATAGATAGATAGATAGATAGATAGATAGATGATAGATAGATAGATGATAGATAGATAGATAGTTGATAGATAGATGGTATATAGATAGATGATAGGTAGATGATAGATAGATGATATATAGATAGATAGATGATAGGTAGATGATAGATAGATGATAAGTAGATAGATAGATAGATAGATGATAGATGATAGGTAGATGATAGATAGATGATAGATAGATAGATAGATAGATAGATAGATAGATAGATAGATAGATGCTTCTTTTCCCCTTCTACCCTGCTCACTTACCTCTCACCTTGACCCAGTTCTATTCTTTCCAGTTCATCAAACCCACCTGCTTGAGCTCACAGTGCCACAGGGTTGTGTTCTGTTTCTCTGTCTCTGGCCGCATCCGTACCTGTTGCCATGACAACACCCATGAGATCTGCATGTTATCTCTCTCTTGAGTCAAGGATCTGTGGCATGGTTTCTAGAAGTATGAATAATGTGGATTTGTAGGTATGTGGTGGAACTCATCACTCTGACGAAATATCTGACAGAAGAAGCTGGAGGGAGGAGAGGGGTTTCTCTTGGCTTATGTTTCAGAGCTACATCCCATTGGGACAGCTGGAGTGTGTTGATCTTGTGACTGCTCATATTGGAGGCATAGCCAGGAAGAAGAGAGATTTAAGAGAGAAACAGACTGGGCTAGAAGCCTCAGGGCCCACCCTGTCAGCACCCATCTTCCTCCAGGCAATTCTCACCTCCTGAAGGTTTCACAACTTCCCAAAGCAGCATCACCAGCTGGAGACCAAATGTTCAAACACAGGCGCCTCTCTCCCAGCAGCGGAGAGAGGGAAGCAGGAGGGCTTTGAAGAAGACTGGATAGTAACTAGTAGGGTCAATAGTGAATTCCTGAGGGAGTCTTAAAGTCATCCATCATCACAAAGCATATGTCTCTCCCAGGTTCTGAGCAAACGGGTCCTGTCTGTACCATTTTTACCCTCGGAGGTTAAGTTTGAATTTTCCAGTTTCACTGCATGAGTCCCAACACCTGTGAGTGGCCCTTCCTGTCTCTTATCCCCCCTTGGGCCTCCGCATGTCAGTGAGAGAAATCTAACAAGGAACCCTCTTTTGACATGATGTGTCCGTGTGGGGATCTAGCAAGCCCACAGGAGGGCTCAGTAGCAGTAGTGTCCCTGTGTAGTGAATATTTCCTTTTGAAGGTGTAGAAGCCGGCATCACTAGCCTGCCTTGGCTTGAAAAGTGATGAGGATAATGAGGGCGTAGGTGAAGAAAGGAATACTCGAGATGGTTCAGGCACCTGTTTGCACAGCTCCTGTAATTCTCCACCTTTGAAGGGCTTGGCAGGCTAGGAGAGCTGGGCCTGGGCCTCCAAGCACCCCAATTCCTGGAGCAATGCAGAGTTGTAAGACAGATGTAGGGAATGCTTTGAAACAGTATTGCTCTCTCTAATTAGTGCGGACAGAGTCCCCTGAGGAACTCCGGTGACCTCAGCCTCATGAGGCTCAGGTATTTCTCAGAAGCTGCAGGGGCTGAAAACATTTTCACTTTGCACAGACTACTCTGACAATCTTGAATGTGTGTGTGTGTGTGTGTGTGTGTGTGTTTCTTTTTCTTTTGACCCATAGTGCTCCTGGGTGTATTACAGATTAGACACAGGAAGAATGACTCTCTGAGCCAGTTAGTATCTAGCTTGTTCTTTCAAGTCTGATATGCTCTGTGCCCAGAAATGTTCTCATGCCTGGATCTTTCTCCTGGGAATTCCAGTGGGAGATCCAGGCTGCCCTGCACCTGACTGCTGAGCATCCCTGAAGATGCATCTCCCCAGAATAACCTTCGTAGACAGTGGAAGCAAAAATGTAAGGTGCTTACTGGCAGCCAAAGCCCAGGGCTTTGGAACACAGATAGTGTAATGAGTCTTTTTCTGTCTTAATGACACTTCTTACTAATTATGAAAGCTCAGCCTATAGCTTAGGCTTGTCCCACTAGCTCTTACAATTTAAATTAACCCATTTATATTAACCTATATTCTATCACATGGCATTATCTCTCTTCCATATTGCAGCTTCTGATTCCTCTCTGTGTCTCCTGGCATCTCCTGTGTGCCTAGATTATCTCCTCTTTCTTTGTCTATCTGCCTGGAAGTCCAACTATGCCTCCCGCCTAGCTGTTGGTCATTCAGTTCTTTTTAAAACCAATCACAGCAATATAGCTTCACACGGTATACAAATAGCCCACAACATTTTCCACAACATAAAAAGAAAAGGCTTTAATGCTAACAAAACTATATACAGTACGAACAATTATCAGGTAAGAATTACATTTACAATGTCCAGTCCTTTTGTATTTGGCATATTCAGAGAAAATGCTCTATTATCTGTCTTATCTTGATGAGTTTAAAATTTTATATCTAAACTGGTTTCTATCATAACTTGTGTTACCATCCTAAAACTATCTTTTTAGACCTCAAAACATTTTCTTAAATAAACAATTTAAACTTTTATGTCTCTCAACCTTATACACTTTATACCTCTTTTGTGAGTTTCTTTTCTGAATTTGATAACAAGAAAAACTGTAACTATAACTACCTCATCTTCAACTCTGTCAGAGACCTGAGAAGGATATAATATTACCTGAGTAAACAGGAAGTGCAGAGCAAGCAACTTCCAAAACTATAAAAATGACAGAGACATCTGGCTCCCTGGACAGTCACCCAAGCTTTCTCTGTAACATTGGGGTATCCATCTTTAGTCTATAGACCTAGAATATTTGACAGACTTTTCTGTGCAGCAGGAATTTTGAAGAGACAATTTTGTCCTACCTTGTCTCAGCACAGTTTGGCAGTTGACTTCTTTTGTGTCCTGCTTGTCTAGTTTGAACAGCATAAGGTCAGAAGTTGAGGCAAGGGCAGTTTCTTGCCCAAATGGCTAGCTTTGTCACATTGAAAGCAAACTCCATATGGAGGTTCTCCAGGGGCCATCATACTTTTTTTTTGAAGTAAATTGGTGCTGCCAAGAGCAGACGTGTATCACCGTCATGAAAACCCTTAAGTTATTAAACATCTTTAATGCCATATTCTGTAGGTCTCTGAAGTGTTTGAAGATCACCTATCTGTCTAAAATATATCTGTTTAACCTTGAACACATGCATAACATGACTACAAGTTTGATTATTATAAATGACTAACTAGTAACTTGCATTTCTTAATTATCCTAAACAGTTTATAATGATAACTTTCAAGGACTAGAACTTTATATTACATTTTTAAATGAGCTGTATAATAGGTACAATACCTAAAACAAGAGTAGAAATATATATATGATATAACAAAAAGAACCTTAAATTTGTATCAATATACAAAAATCCATACCAATGTAAAATATTTGAAATGAATAGTTGTCTTTGTATCCTATATTTCCATATCCCCACTAAATGATGACAAACATCCATAACCCACAAAATGACCAAAAACTACTCACCCCCACCTCTTGGGAATGTGAGCGTTGTGTTTTCTAGACTGATTCCTGTTGTCTGGGGACAACAGCATCCCCAGGAGACCCTGAGAACATTGAGATAATGGCCAAGCCCTAAGAAAACTAGCTATAACATTTGTTGTCTAGTCTCTGTGTAATGGGAAAGTGCAAGTCTTATCTGAAGTCCTGGCCAGAATAGTCTGTGAGGCTGAATAGTAGTAGCCTTGAAGTTGTTCTGAATGTAGAACTCAACTGCAACATAGACACTCTGAAAAGCTGGCTCATCTGGACCAGCCATTTTAATCAATGTCTGGTCCCCTTGCTCTGAAAATACACAAGCTTGTAGGTGGAGATTGCTCATTTCCCAGCCTCCCAGACCTGAATAATAACACAGAAACTGTATTAATTAAAACTGCTCAAGCTATTAGCTCTGGCTTCTTATTGGCTAGCTCTTGCATCTTAAATTAACCCATGCCTATTATTTTATATTTTACCATGAGGCTCATGGTTTACCTGTAAGGTTCCAGGGCATCTGTCTCCTTTGGCAGCTAAATGACATCTCCCTGATTTTGCCTTCTTTTCTCCTCTATCTCTGCTTGGAACTCCTGGCTTGCTCTATTCTGTGCTGCCATAGACCCAAAGTAGCTTCTTTATTAACCAATGGTAATAAAACATATTCACAGCATGCTAAGGGGAATCCCACATCATAAGCTTTCAAAGATAATATACATATCTGCTTTTTACATAAGTATGGACCGTGCATTGTGCACAACTCAGTCAAAGATGATTTTTTGCTTTATATTTGAGCAAGTAAAACCCATCTGTCAACTTTATAAGTTTGTTTGTACTGTAGAACCAAACCTCTATCCATGCCATATGAAAAAGTGACATGTAACAATAAGTCATGAGGACTCTGTAACCAACAAGATTTATCATGTCTCATCCAATCTCAGAGCTCTTCCCACGTCAAGGGATCAGCATATATGCCACCTGTCTCATAGTTTTTCTTCATGTCTGTAGCCAAGATTTTCAGGAGGTCTTCCCCAATCAAATCTGATCTTCATTAATTTTGAAGAGAACCATCAACTTTTTGTTTCCTGTGGAAACAAAGGCATAACTTCTTCCCCAATGTAACATATTTTCTGACTTCCATTTTGAAATTGAGACATTTTAAAAATATATAGGTTGGTCTAATTGGGCAGCTTCCATAATCTAGTATTTCTCAGCAGCTATTTTTTGTACATTAGCATTTTAAAAATTCAAAGTCTACAAAGTGCCACACAGGATCCAGACACCCTGTGTATTTTCCATCTTTTCATGGCTTGTTTGTGTTTTTTTATGTTACTTTACTCTTTCTTTAAAGACTTTATTACTTTTAAACTACACATTTTTTCTATAACTGTCTATACCCATTTTTTACTCTACCTGGTTAGAGGTTTTCTTAGTCTGAACCTCTTTACTATGTGCCTGAGTCTTTCTCTGACCACATGAACAAAGCCTTAAACCTGATGTGTGACTCTGGGATGGAGATTGGCTCCATCCTGCTCAGGTTGGTGAGAGCCGAGTCTTATATCAGCAGCAATGACTGGGAGCATTTATGTGTCCCAGCTCTGGGAATTTGCTGAGCCCACACTGTTTCTACATAGCACACTGGCTGCTCAAGTGCTCACTGTACAAATAGACAAAACATGTCTAGTTTTGTTTTCTTTTTTTTTTTTAAGATTTCCCAGGCCCCATATGGAAATACATGCTTGGATATTGGGTGCCATTTGTAACAAGTCTGTTTTTCTGTCTCACCAGCTCCCAAATAACAACATGGAGACTTTTTTATTAATTGTGAAAGCTCAGCCTATAGCTTAGGCTTGTCCTACTAGCCCTTATATTTTAAATTAACCCATATATATATATATATATATTAATCTACATTCTATCACGTGGCATTACCTCTTTTCCATCTAGCACATCCTGTTTCATCTCTGTGCCTCCTGGCATCTCCTGGGAGCCAAGATTATCTCCTCCTACTTCCTCTTTCAACCCAGAAGTCCCACCTATACCTCCTGCCTAGCTATCAGCCTTTGAGCTCTATATTAAACCAATCACAACAATATATCTGCACACAGTGTACATATCTTACAAGATAGGGCATTGTGGAAAAGAAAACTGAGGTTCATAGAGGCCCCACAGAGGCAGGATTTGTAAGTGAGACTGTCTAGCTATAAGTCCTAGAACACTATTCTGTTTGCTTTGAGGAAAAGATGATTGAACTGAGGTATATTGATGAAAATGCTCTCCTAAGGTCAGGTTTTGCCTTAAAAGATAGAGGCAGGGCTGGGAATGTGGCTCAGTCAGTAAAGTCACAAGTTCAATCCCCAGAACCCAAAACCCACATTAAAAAAATTCTGTACATGTTTGTGATCTCAGTGCTGTGGAGGCAGAGACAGACAGGTTCGTGGGGCTCTCTGGCCAGCCACTCTAGCCAAATTGGCAAGTTCCTAGCCAATGAGAGACCTCTTCTCAGAAAACAAAAGTGGGCAATGCCAGAAGAACAACACGAAAGTTGTTCCCTGGCTCTGTGTGCACGTGTACGCAAGGGTGAGTGTACCCTTACTCACATGTACACACTTCACCCACACTCTCTACAGACTAGAGCCAAATGCTTTGATTTTTAGAGTGGCCCTTACAGGACTGCCTGCCTGTCAGGACAAAAGTAGGTCAGGAGGCAGATGCTTCCTAGTTGAGCCCTCCTCCTCCTTGACCACAAGAGCCTGAGAAAAGCTCCTGAGCCTCCCAAGTGTGTTTCCTCATCTAGACAATGGGGAAAATAGCACCCACCTTCTCCATTTTGCAGAATGGTTGCAAAAGGGCTCTGGGCACTCAGAAGTGCTTCATCAGATGAAGGACTTCCTGGGTGAGACATCCTCGATCCCTGAAGAGCTGTGGTGACAGGTGCTTTAGACAGAGTTTAGTTTCTCATGACAGGTCAGCACTGTGCTTTTAGATACTTTAAGCCTTCAGAGATTCTCATCTCATCAATACAGGATGTTAAGATCCTAAGCATCTTTATATCTGAGTTACAGCAAAATAAATGAACACTAATCCTTTGTATTTGTTAGGAAATGCAATTTATTTGAGTGTGTTTTATTGGTGACTGTACTTGGCTCCAATGCTTCCCAGTCTAGTTAGATAAAACATTTAGTATGACCTTCTTTTGTGTTGTTTATTGGCCAATGTGTTTCATGCCTCATTTGCCTCCAAATTCACATTTTTGTTTAGTGGTATATTTGTTCTGTCTCTGTGCCTGCGAGTGTGTGTGTGTGTATACATGCATGCACTCGAAACACAGCCACATGATAGGCTATTCATTTTTGTTTTGCCGGGTTATATGATATCTGCACACTGTTTTAAAACCCCAACACAAAAAGGAACATCTTCAGATTTTTGCTCTGAAGGAGCGCTTCTGAGGAGTCTGTGATGATGCAGGCCTGTGTCTGCTCCATGCAAATCTCTTAATTACATGCAGCCTGACTGGGGCGGTCATCCTTGACACACAGCTTCAGCCCTGTTACCATGCCTGCTGATGGTTACCACACACAGTGTCATGCCCTTCCAGCAGGAGAGAGTGATGGAGCCAGGCTGGGCTCCATGTGATTAACAAATAGCAAGATGCCTAATTATGAAATTCCTAAACTGCCTCCCCTGTTAGCAAAAAGACAGTCATCATCTTTGCACTCTTGCCAATCCCTTGACCCAAGGCAGAGCTTCTTGGGGTCAGGGATTTCATCATTCCTATGAGGAATCTTCTTCATAGAACACTGACTTTTAAACCGTCATTTAAACACTGACTGTTAGCTGTCATTTTAAGAAGTTTCCTCCCGGGACTGGGGCTATGACTCAGTGGGTGAAGTGCTATGCAAACACTGGGACCTGAATTTGGATCCCAAGGTCTCATGTGAATAGCGGGGCACAGCAGCCCATGGCTGTAACTCCGTCACAGGAGGCGGAGGGAGGCACATAGCAGGGGCCTTGATAGCCTACCACTCTAGCTGAAATGGTGAGCTTCAGGTGTAAGGAGAGGCCCTGTCTCCAAAAAGACAGCGGAGAATGATGGAAGGGGTGTCTGTCAACCTCTTGACTCCACACGCGCACTCGATGAGAATGTACACTCAGAAGGAAAGGGTTAAGTTAACCACATTTCTTACCTTATTTATCCCTTTATTCTTCAGTCTTGGTTCCTTGTGAGCCTATGCAGAGAGCCATCTCAATCTGTGTGATATATACTCTAAGTGTGTCAGTTTCCTAGCACGGTGACAAAGTACCTGAGATAAAAAAACATAAGGAGCAAAGATTTATATTTTTGCTCCACTTCTTTCTTTCTTTCTTTCTTTCTTTCTTTCTTTCTTTCTTTCTTTCTTTCTTCCTTCCTTCCTTTCTTTTCTTTTCTTTTTTTTTAATCTCACTGCCCCTGGGCCTGTAGCAAGGCCAAATATCACAGCACAAACATGCACTAGAGGAGATTGCTCACTTCATGGTGTCCAAAAAGTAAGGAGAACAGAAAGGGCTAGGATCCTGATATCCTGTTCTAGGGTTCATCCCTTCTTGATGACTGGATGTCGATCCACTAGGCTATACCTTCTGAAAGCGCCACCATTTCTCAATCATGCCACAGGCTGGCAACCAAGCAACTAGCACCTGAGATCTGGGAACACTTAGGGGTGTGTGTGTGTGTGTCCGTGTGTGTCCATGACCTTGTCCATGTGGCTTTGCTCTGGTAAATGGCTGTAATTTTCATCATTCCTTCTCAACATCAACTCTGTGAGGTTTCCATGCACTCAGACATGTTTTCATCCGTCAGATGAGTCACATGGGTGTTGTAGTCTACTTGGGCCTGCCATTTCCACCTGAAAATGCAGGCAGAGTGTTCAGAAACTCTCTCAATGAGTCTTCCTTTGACTCAGCTCTCCTGAGACCTCACCCACCTGTCGGATCATTTTAAGCTTTGAAAGGTACTTCCTGTGGCCATCCATTCATTGCAGGAGCAGGAACTGATACCTAGGTGATACAGAGATGTGGGAAGATCTTAGTGACAGCAGATGAGGTTGGAGACGCAGACACACAAATCCATCATTAAGTATAAGCCTTTGGGCGACTTATATATCCCACTCCTTGCCTCAGTTTTCTTGTGCGGATACTGGATTTTCTGTCTGTAGATGGGATTTGATTTGTAGCTTAATGACATGAGGTGTTGCTGGGCACTTTGATCTATGCCCAGCAAAGGGGTCCATTTTGCTGGCTGAATGAGAGCATCTATGAAGTAACTTGAAGCTTCCTGCTGATTTTAGAAACTGAAGATAGATCTTAACCTGGAAGGCAGCAAAAGATAGGGATGAACTGTAGCTAGCTACTTGTCCCATTTTCTCCAAGAGTTAGAGGTCCAGGGACAGCCATGAGCCTTTCAAAGCTAGTTAACAATATGCTTGCACAGCATTAAAATCTATTTATCCATCACCCATCTATTAGCTATCTTTATACCTTTCTATCTCCTATCATCAATTATCTATAAATCATCTATCTACC
The DNA here is from genome assembly GCA_004026605.1 of Ondatra zibethicus. Lineage (NCBI taxonomy): Eukaryota > Metazoa > Chordata > Mammalia > Rodentia > Cricetidae > Ondatra > Ondatra zibethicus. The sequence continues at coordinate 55,644 of PVIU01010329.1, read as the reverse complement.
CACCCACCATCATCTATTTATACATCTTTTTCTCTATCTACATTCATCTATGATATGTATCTTTTTATCCATCTATCATATGTACATTCATCTATCATATATGTATATGATATATATGTATATGTATATATATATATATATATATCACCAATCTGTCTACCTGTTTGTCTATCTTCTATGTATCTATCATCTATCACTAAGGCAAAAATACAGTGCCTGACTTTTGCTATGTGTTCAGTGAATCTTTCTAAAAGCTGTCCATTTCAATGGCTAACAGAAGCCCAATAGAACACCATCTTTGGAAACTAGATAGTGCATAGATCTATGCCTTAAGATCTCAGTTATGGGGCGATGACTCAAAGAGCAAAGCAATTGCTGTACAGGCATGAGGACTGGAGTTTGGGCCACCAGCACCCACATAAACGCTGGGAGGTCATGGCAGTCACTTGCAATCTTGGCACTCAGAAGCCAGAGACAGGTGTTCCCCAGAGCAAGCCAGCTGGCTATACTAACTAAATCATCAAGCTCCAGGTTCTGGGAGAGACCCCCACCTCACTAAAATAAAGAGAAAAGTGATTAAGAAAGGCATTGGGCATCAACATCTGGCCTCCGTGTGCACACGTGTGCTCACACTCATGAAAACACTGACGCACGGCACACACATGCATGCATACCACGTATAAGCATACACATGCACAAATCAGAAAGAACTCAGATCTAGGATCAGGGATGTGACTTGATTGGTAAGTGCTTGACAGTTAGCATTCAGAAAGTTCAGGATTCAATCCCCAGCACAGCATAGAGCAGGTGAGGTGATGCCTGCCTGGAAAACAAGCACTCAGGAAGTGGAGGCAGGGCAGAGCGATCTGAAGCTCAGGGCTATCCTCTGGTACACGGAGAGTTTGAGGCTATCTTGAACTAGTGAGATCCTGTCTCAGAAATGGAACCAGATTAGAGAATAATTGTTTATAGCTTTGATTCTCTAGCTAGCTCCAGGGGTGGGAGGTAGGGAATCGTTTCTTTGCTAGACAAAATTAAAGTTGTTAAATGGAACAGGAAAAGGTCTTCATCATGCTGCACGGGAGCCTGTGGTATTTACCTTCAGGTTTGGATGAAGACAAGGCCGTCTCCTCCATGCTAATTGAGGCAGCGTTCATGGGATGCTGAGCTGCCGCCTCTGACATTTAGAACCACACAAGATGCTTTTAGCTCGTGAATATCAGATTTGGGATTTATATTTGTGTGTGTAAATAGTCTCTTTTTCCTTCTAATTTTGCTCTTTGTATTTATATAACTGCATTGTGCTCAGAACAAAGTCTCGGTGATTAGTAATATTTATTTAAAATTAGGAGGTATTTATTTTGCTGAGAATTCACTTCCCCTGTTTCCAGGTGCAGTAAAGTCAACCCTCCTATAGTGAAAAGGGCCGAGGAAGGGAATTTAATCAAGCCCTGACTCAACTCAGGAAGGCCAAGCTTTGGATTGCTGCACACAGGAGAGCTGGGGGTTCACTCTAGGCTTTGTAGACCCATTTCTAACACAGCCATTTTCCCCTGCCCACTCTTTGACCTGGGCCAAGGAGGACAGTGTCAGACAAACCTCCAAATCCTTAGCAACTCCATCATTAGAGAGCAAATCTTCTTAGGTCACTCATTATGATAGAAGCTTCCAGAAAAGGCTTTGCCTTTTAGGTGGGGGACTGTTGCCTCTCTAGGGTGAAGGATGCTAGTTTTCCCTTTAAGTTGTGACTCTAAGGGAGTCAGAGGGGGATGAACTGTTCACTTGGCAGCCTTAGGAACAACTTTGAAATCACTTCTGGCTTTCCACATAAGAAAACAAAAAAGGGGGCTGGAGAGATGGCTCAGTGGTTAAGAGTACTGGCTGCTCTTCCAGAGGTCCTGAGTTCGATTCCCAGCAACCACATGGTGGCTCACAACCATCTGTAATGAGATCTAGCGCTCTCTTCTGGCGTGCGGACATACATAGAGGCAGAATGTTGTATACATAATAAATAAATAAATCTATAAAAAAATAAAAAAATTAAACATTTTAAAAAAAAAGAAAACAACAAAAGCAAAAAGGATTTCTCTTCAAGCTGAATGTCTCTGTCCTTGCCAAGTTACCCGTTTCTGTGTTTGGCTTTCAGTCTTCAGGCCTTGATGTAGAGCGTCCATGGTATGTGGCCTTGTCTCTCTGATTGCTCCTCCATTCCCCACAAAACCTGTCTAAGTCTAGGCACAGGGCTTCCTTTAAGCTCCTTTCCTTTAGGGGAATAGTTAGGTATGTCATTTAATCAACCTGGGCAACTCGCCCAAGGTTGTTAAAAAAAAAAAAGCAGGTGTTGACCCTGGGAGCAATTACTAAGGACTGAAGACCCCAAATGATTTATAATATGAGATCTAAAGCAAGAAATGAGTTCTCCTGCGTCAGATCACCTTCTTCCCAATCTCCCTGCCTCGAATGTCCTTAGTGTAATTAATTCACCTCTGAACACCTCACCAGCGAAGAGGGGTCTCTAGCTGCCAGTGCCGGACAGTGGGCTGTAGATTGAACAGGCATGGCGTCTCTGCCCACTGAACCCACACAAAGGGCCAGCACGCCCTTTGACAGCTCAACATTTTATAATGCTGGGGCTGAAATGACCTTTAAAAAGCCAGATAATATTTTATTTACCTTTTTTCTCCCATTTACTGTTAAATGTTAATGAAGGTAAGAGATTCAAATCCCTGCTAATAAAACATTTTAATTGACTCAAGTATAGCCATAACTGTAAATTGACCACTTTTGCACAGATGACCTCAGAGCTTCCCTGCCCCCCAACGCCACGGCCTGTGCAATTTGGGAAGTTGGCAGTAAATGCCTTCCCTTTTCCTCTTTACTGTCCCTTGCAGTTAGCAAAACTTCAGCTCCAAGACAGACAACCAAGATGACTGACAACCCTCACTTCAGCAGAATTAGCTTTCCCTCCCCACACCACCAGCATTTCCTTGTTGAAGTCCTTAAAAGTTAGCAGCTGCCTCCTTTAGGAAATCCCACCAGATCTCTACTTCCTGCCCATCCTCTTCCAAAGTCCCTGGCACTTTTGGCCTTTGTCCTGGGGTACTTCTTTCCTTGCCTTGTTACAGTAACCTCTTTGGTCATGTTCTCTCTTTGCTTATCAAATGCCTTTAGCACAGTTTGGGCTCAGTGGCTATGAAGTTGGATTTGGTAAACTGAGTGAGAAGAAGAATCAAAGATTTACATGGTCAGCGCTGTTCCAAAGCTCCAGGGAATTCTGCAAGACACTCAATGTCCTTCATCTGGCTTTCTTAGTAGGCAAGGCCACTCAGTATGACAACCTGTGACAAATGCTTGCACTTGAGAAGCAAATGACACAGTGGCTGCCTCAGAAATGATCTACATTCCTATGCAGACTTTGAACCTTTATAATTGACACCTTGAAAAGATTGGGAGCAGACCCCTATGATTTGTGTGTGTGTGTGTGTGTGTGTGTGTGTGTGTGTTCACAGGTGCACACATGCCATTGGCATGCATGTAGAAGACAGAGGACAACCTCTTAGGTGTCAGTCTCTGCCTTCCATCTTGTTTGAAGCAGGGGCTCTTGTTCATGGCTGTGTAATCCATGCTGGCTGGCCTGTAATCTTCTGGGGATCTTCCTGTCTTCATCACCGTTTTACTGTTGGAGCACTGACTGGGACCACAGACTTGTGTCTTACCACATAAGGCTTTTTTTTAATATTGGTGCTGGGGATTCAGATTCTGGTCCTTACACTTGCTATTCACTGAGCCATCACCCTAGTGAGGTCCAGGGCCATTTTATTTTGGGCTCTGCTATTTCCCAGAAGGTTTTGGTGTTTTACCTACTGAAACTGCCCAATTAAAGGAAACTGGTATACTGGAAAGCACCTGTTGTAAGAATACCTTCCCTAAGGAGATGTAAACAATGTGTACTCCCTCCCTATAAGGTCCCAGCAACAGGCCACAGTTTAATTCCTGCCAACTTAACCTTGGGGAATCAATGAATTTATTGTGCTTATTTACAGAACATGGATGAGGGTTTGCTGTAAGTGTCAGGTGACCCCAAAGCAGCCACAATGGAAGGTCTATACTGAGCATTACTGGCTCCCCATGGCCCATTCCATCTTACACTTTTTCTTGAATAAACATTTTTGTGGCACCAAGGCCTGATAGAAATTAAATTTCAGCTGGGCAATGGTGGCACGTGCCTTTAGTCCTAGCACTTAGGAGGCAGAGGCAGCCAGATGTCTGTAAGTTCAAGGGCCAGCCTGGTCTACAGAGTGAATTCCAGGACAGCTACACAGAGAAACCCTGCCTCCGAAAAAAGAGGAAAGAAAGGAAATGAAATGTTGTTAAGTTGTTAAGGGTGGCAAAGAGGCTCCCTCAGATCTAGGCCTCATCATTGATCCAAATGATAATAGCTTATGAGTAACTGAAGTCTCCATAAACCCAATCACAAGGATGGAGGATTAGAAACCTATTTTTCCATCTTTTATTTTGTTTGTTGCCATTTGTTTGTTTTTGAGACAAGTTCTCACTGTGTACACTAGGCTGGCCTGTAATTTACTGTGTAGACCAGGTTAGCCTCTAACTCATGAGAAATCTACCTGCTTCTGCCTGCTGAGAGCTGAGATTAAAGGTGTGAGCCACGTCATCCAGATTTTCCATCCTTTAAAACCACGGAAACATTTGCACAGATTTTTCTTCCCATCCTCTACTGGGAGGGCAACCCATCCTTGGAGGGGTGTGGTACTGCTGATGGGGGGGACTGTCATTGTTGTGCTGACTTGCTTCTGAGTGAAGCTGCTTCAATGACTCTGTAAGGAAACCACCCTCAGAGTCAAGGAATCTAGGCCCAGGAAGGCTTTTGTATAGTTTTATCTGCCTTCAATCTCCCCCTCCCTACCTGGAGCTTAAACATATCGTGAACAACCCTATAAAATTAGCTTCTTGGAGTGAGACAGGAAGAAAAACGTCAAGAAGCCAGTCCCCTCCCCACCCTCCTCCCAGCCCAGGTTAACCCAAACCCCCCACCCTACTCCCACCCCCACACACTTTAGGAGTCATTAGGTTGCGAGACACAGTGCTCTTGGCCACTTATTCGTTTAATAAACAGAACGAACCCTTGAAGAAAAAAAAAGAACAAACCTGCATTCTTAAAAGGCTTGTGCGTGGTTAGGGAATGGAGCTTCCTGCACTGAGCAAATTGTGTCCTTACTCAACTGTCCACACAGCAGTTGGAGTTGAGCAACCAAGTGTTGCATGTCCCCAGCAACCCAGAGGATGCAAGATCAACCACTGTCTGCTTAAGAAAATTCGCCACAGCTTTGTAAGGCAGCCCTTTGGGAAGTGGCTTTGAGGCATCATCTGTCTGAGGTTAATGCTTGTTGGACTTTAGGAAATGTGGGTTGGTTTGTTTTGTTTGTTTTCCCAAAAATGGATTTTAGTCTTCAAATATGGAAAGCAGGTTCTTTGTGATAACTGCCTTTCCTGATACAAAGACAGCATCTGTCAACATCTGTTGATGAGCGAAATATCACGGCACGATCGAAACCAATACATCAGTGGGTCTTTAGTGCACTTGAAAACCTTTGACATTTGAATATAAAAATCCATCAGGGGAGGGAGGAGGGAAAGGAAGGAATGGGTAAATAAATACAAAAAAGTCTGCAGAGCGCCTGGGCTGGGTTCAAGAATGTCCCACAAAACAGATTTTCATGGCTGTATGGGGTGAGGTGACCCTATTCAAGTTCCTTCCCTTTCTTTAGAATTTTCTGAAGAAGCTGTTGCAAATGGCTTTGGGAGGGCTGTTCCTAAAATAGATTTTAGAGATGGGGGGAATGAGAGGGAACGTGCACACCATCTGAGACAAATGATCAGCTCAGATACTGAGGCCCAGATTAGAGGACTGCTGGGCCTGGCAAGAAATGAATATTCACGACGCCCCTGCTGAGTTGCCTTTTCCTATTTGAACCAACTCCTGTTTGGGTCCCCAATTCACTTGTGACCAGATTAAACACTCTTAGGCAGGCACACACAGAGCAGCAACTTTGCAAAGTCGGATCCTGGAAGTGTAAACATCTTTTCTGCCCCATCCACGGAGCTTGTCACAGTCTTCATTGGGAACTGAATTAAGTTTAAAATATCATCAGAGGCTGTTGATCTCTTCTTGGGCCTGAAGCTGTCCTCTGTACATCCGGCATTTTTCTGTTGACACTATGTGTCACTTAGCAACCGGCCTGAAAGGCCCTATATACATTCATTACACACCATTGTCTTTAAGAGGTGGAAGTGTTAACCTCCTCCCCCGGGTGAGCAGACGGTCATTTCTCTCCATGTTGGTCATCCTTTTACATCAAAATATTGTCCGTTCCATTCTCTGACCCTGATTTTTTACTTCTGTGGCGGGAGGAGTACACACCCCCTGCCATGGTGGAGAACCTCAATTTGCTTTCCCCGATATGGTGCAGAGAGAGTGGTTTTGTTCTTCAGTCTCTTGCAAAAGCATTAAATTCATTTGACAGTTAACTGCAGACACTGAGGCCGACTTTCCTCTATGGTTACCAGAGGAGGGAGGAATCACACGCAGGCAGAAACAGTTCCCTGACATTCGTGCATAGTTTTTTAAATCAATGGCAGGATCCACAGTACAGCCTTGAAGAACTGAGGCCCTCCAAAATGGATGACATCACCTGAATGAATAGGCTATAAGGCCTATTCTATAATATAGAATAGGCTATATTATAATATAGAATTGGCTATAATAGCCAAGGGATGTTTGCCGAATGAATGGATGAAATCGCCAAGTGGAAAAGCCTTTCCTGAGAGGCCGGGAAAACTCCTTTCTGCATCAGTAGGCACGGCTGAGGCAATAGGCAGGCAGGGCTGGTGGGTCAAATGGGTTTTTACCCCAGAGCTCCTGGTTACAATGATTCGTCCTGGTGACCTTCCACAGAGGCAACTACTTCACAAACCTCCCAGACAATAGGACCATTTCAGCGGAGGGATTTTCCATGTAGGCAAAGATTACTTTACATGAGTTGATTTGGTGTCTGCTTTCCCAAGTTGGGAGACAAGATGGACACTTGGTATCTGCCCTCCAGCCTTGTGTTTTGAGAAAACTATTTGTTTAGCCCCTTACAAGTGTCTAGAAAATTGAGCACTCCCTCCATCCACTTTCAAATTGCTCCCTGATGCCACCACAGCATTGCTCTGCCTGGTCTAAAAGGGGCTGGAATAAGAAGTATGGGCGTTAAAAGATTCTTTGGTTTAACCATCTTATCTCCCCTCAGTCCTTGTCATTAAATAAGAAATTGAGTTTAACAAACCAGATTCTATTCTTGTTTATGCTTTGATAAAATGTCTTTGGGTCTCTCTTGGATGCATAGTAGCCAGAAAAAGGCACGCCAGGGTTTTGGATGCAGATCCATGAGTTCAAAGACGAGGGATATTGCAGGGTGACTGGGGAAGGGCCAAGGATCTGCTGGGCAGCCACTATGGTGGGGTGTTCATGTCCAGCTACAAAGACGTGCAAGACTGCCGTCATAACCAGCCATCGTTTCAAGCTAATGGATGGGCTTCTGGGCAACACATGTCTCCCTAGGTGCCCCTTCCCCCGAAACACCTCTGACTGTGCTGTCAGCAGGTGAGTACTATGACCATCTGTCCTAGCTGCTTCAACTTCTGAGTGACTGTCATCACAGCCAACTGGATTTTGTCACGGGGTTAACTGTTAACTACGTGGATGCTTGTGATGAGAAAACTTCAAGATGATGTTTCACTGTGTTGCTAGTTTGTCTTAAACAATAATTTGAGTCTCAAATAGAGATAAATTTATGTTTCATTTCATGGAAAAAAATTATTTTCTTGGGGGTGACGTTTAAGGAGATTTGCCGAGAGAATTTTAAAGACAGATTACACAGGAACAGACACTGCTCCTTTTAGGAGCTTTCTTTATGACTTTCCAACCCCCCGTGGACTAGAAATTGATGGGAAATCTGAACAAGTTTAAATCAATTAAGTAGAAAACACCAGCTTTCGACTTCATTGTCTATAAGGGTGCTGACCCGAATCTGGTGAGATTGCTCTTTGAGTGTCCCAGGAAATGTGAAGAAAGAAAGAAAGAAAGAAAGAAAGAAAGAAAGAAAGAAAGAAAGAAAGAAAGAAAGAAAGAAAGAAAGAAAATCTGTTCCCAGGCTTCTTCTGGGTGTTTGCTAGGAGGTGGACTGTCCACTGCAGTTCAGTTTATACAATTTATACCATGAATGGCACAGGTGTCCACTCTGAGGGCCCCGGTGATATTTGGTTGAATCCAACATACTTATTATTTGACAGCTAGATTGGCAAAAGGTTTTAGAAGCAAGCGTCCCTTCATTTGCCAGGAGTCCTAGCCGAAAAGGCCAGGCACCCACATAAAAAGCACTCCTTGGGCTCAAAATTTTACCTCACATTGGTCTCACAATGCTGATATAAAAATAAGGGAAGAAGTGGGGCCGGGAGGCTGGGCCCCTCTTTAGAGTTAAGTGTTATCTGCTTAGACTAATATTGCAGTTACCACCCACTGACAGAATTTGTTTCACAGTCACAGCTTGGCAGCATGAATCAAATGTTGACATTCTAATTTCATGCGCACACGGCGTTTGGCGGGGCAGGCCGGCAGCCTCCTCGCCATCCTCTCTCTACCTGTGTAAATCAGGCAGACAGGGCTTGCTCTCAACAGCCTGCTTGCCAAGTTGCTCACTCCTGTGGAGAGAACCTCTCTGAGCCTGCTTTCTTCCTTTCAGAGTGTTCCGAGTGTCCCTTCCACCTTGCAGAATACAATGCACTCTCCCTTACTTCTACCAGCAAGGTGATTTTCTTGTATTTCCTCCCTTTTTTTTTTGTAGTTCTTTGTTTAAGGACTCAAGTAACAGATGTCCCTGCATTGTGACTTTTGAAAATCAAGTGCAAATGTTTCTTTGAGAAAAGACTAATGAAAATGAAGTCATAGTTAAGACTAGACAAAAGGGAGGCCTTGGCTTTCTGGTAGATTCTGGACTGTGTGTCCCAACACTGATTAGCTGAGTGTGAGGGATGTAGCTTAGTGGTGGAGCACTTACCCAACATGAGCAAACCCTGGGACAGTCAGGAAACAAAACCAAACAACTGTGTAGGGCAGTGGTTTTCAACCTTCCTAATGGTGTGATCCTTTAATACAGTTCCTCATGTTGTGGTGACCCCCAGCCACAAATCATTTTTGTTGCTACTTCGTAACTATAATTTTGCTGTTATTATGAATCTTAATGTAAATATTTTTGGAGACACAGGTTTGCCAAAGCTGTTATGACCATTGGTGTAGGGTGAAGTTTTAAACTTGTGATTACGTTTGGAGAAAATTAAGAATGAATGAGATTCAGCTGGAGACATGGTTCAATGGTTAAGAGCACTGCTCTTGCAGAGGACCCAGGTTCAATTCCCAGCACCCACATAGTGGCTCAAAACCCTTCAGTAACATCAATTCAAAAGGTCTGATGACTTCTTCTGGCTTCTGCAGGTACTGCACTACATACATGGAATACAGACATCCCTTCAGGCAAATACCCACATAGAATAAAAATAAATAAAATCTCAAAAGAAAGAAAGAAAGAAAAAGTAAATGATATCATAAGATAAAGCCTGAAACTAATGGGTCTGCTGTCCATATAAGACAAGGAAGAAACACCAGAGATAAGCACAGAGGAAACAAAAAAGGTCATGGGAGGTCATGGAGAAAAACTGGTCAACTGTTAGCCAAGGATGAACCTAAACGGTCGCTCTACCTGGGAACTGGTGGGGGGGGGAGAGTTTAAATGTGCATGTGTGTTTGCACATGTGGAGACAAGAGGGCAATTTCTTATTTTATTCTATTTTTTAAAAAAAACTCTTTTTTTTTCATTTTACATACCAATCCCAGTTCCCACTCCTTCCCTTCCTCCTATCCCCTCCACCTCCTCCTCCACCTCACCCCTATCCACTCCTCAGAGAGGGTAAGGTTCATTGCTTTGAAGAAGGACCAAGGCCTTCCCTACTATATCTAGGCTGAGCAAGGTATCCCTCCAAAGAGAATGGGTTCCACAAAACCAGCACAAGCAGGAAGGATAAATCCTGGTCCCACTGCCAGTGGCCCTACAGTCTGCCCCAGTCATACAACTGTCACCCACATTCAGAGGGCCTAGTTTGCTCCTGTGCTGTTTCCTTCCCTGCCCTAATGGAGTTGGTGAGCTTCCATTAGCTCAGATTAACTGTTTCAGTGGGTATCTCCATCATGGTCTTGACCTCTTTGCTCATATTCTCACTCCTCCCACTCTTTGACTGGACTTTGGGAGCTCAGCTGTGGATCTCTGCCTCTGAGTTCATCAGTTGCTGAAAGAAGGTTCTATGGTGACATTTAAGATAGTCATCAATCTGACTACAGGGCAAGGCCAGTTCAGGCACCTCCTCCACTGTTGCTTAGGGTCTTAGCTGGGATCATCCTGTGGATTCCTGGGAATTTCTCTAGCGCCAGGTTTCTTCCTAGCCCCATAATGGCTCCCTCAATCAAGATATCTCTTTCCTTGCTCTCTGTATCTGTCCTTCCCCCATCTTGACTATTCCGTTCCCTCAAGTTCTCCTCCCCACTCCCCTGCTCCCCTCCTCCTCCCCTTCTGCCCTCCCTTCTCTCCCCACCCCCATGCTCCCAATTTGCTCAGGAGATCTATCTATTTCTCCTTTCTAGGAGAATCTATATATGTTTCTCTTAGGGTTCTCCTTGTTACTTAGCTTCTCTGGGGTCGTGGACTATAGGTTCTTTATCCTTTGCTTTACAGTTAGTATCCACTTCTGAGTGAGTACATGCCATGTTCATTTTTCTGGGTTACCTCACTCAGGATGTTTTTTTCTAGTTCCATTCATTTGCAGGCAAATCTCAAGATGTCATTGTTTTTTATCACTGAGTAGTACTCCATTGTGTAATGTACCATATTCTCTTTATCCATTCTTCTGTGAGGGGCATCTAGGTTGTTTCCAGGTTCTGGCTATTACAAATAATGTTGCTACGAAAACAGTCAAACAAATTTTCTTGTAGTATTACTGAACATCTTTGGGTATGTGCTCAAGAGTGATAATGTTGGGTCTTGAGGTAGGTATAGTTCCAATTTTCTGAGGAACAGCCGTACTGATTTCCAGAGTGGTTGTACAAGTTTGCCCTCCCACCAGCAATGAAGGAGTGTTCATCTTATTCTGCAACTTCTCCAATATAAGCTATCATTGGTGGTTTTGATCTTAGCCATTCTGACAGGTGTGAGATGGTATCTCAGAGTTGTTTTGATTTGCATTTCCCTGTTGGATAAGGATGTTGAGCATTTCCTTAAGTGTCTTTCAGCCATTTGAGTTTCTTCTGTTGAGAATTCTCTGTTTAGATCTGTACCTCATGTTTTAATTTGAATGTTTGGTATTTTGTTGTCTAATTTTTTGAGTTCTTTATATATTTTGGAGATTAGCCTCCAGAGGCCAATTCCAAGTGTCATTCCTTATGTACCATAACCCTCTGTATTTGACACAGTCTTACACTAGCCTGAGCTCACAAATAAGCTAGGCTGGTATTGTAGGGAGACCACTTGTTTGTTTCCCTGGTACCAGACAGCCCAGACCCGAAATAATCACACAGAAACTATATTATTTAAATCACTGCTTGGCCCATTAGCTCTAGCTTATGATTGGCTAACTCTTATATCTTAATTTAACCAATTTCTAGTAATCTGTGTAGCATCACAAGGCTGTGGCTTACCAGGTAAAGTTCCAGCGTCTGTGTCCGGCTGGGCTCCATGGCTTCTCCTTGACTCCACCTCCTTTCTCCCAACATTCAATTTAGTATTCCCCACCTACCTCTATTCTGCTCTGCACAGGCCCAAGACTTTATTAACCAATGGTATTCACAGCATACAGAGGGGAATCCCACATCAGGCTGGCAAGCCAATGATCTCCACTTCCTCAGGTCTGAGGTTAGAAATACAGCTCATACCCAGTATTTTTTTTTTAAGCATGGGCTCCGAGGATCAAATTCAGATCCTCAAGCTTACAAAGTAGTCCTTTATTGGCTGAGATGTCTCTTCAGGCTGAACACTTGATCTTGAATGCCTAACTAACCTCTAGAACCATAAAGGAACACACACTTCTATGGTTGATGACTTGTGTCTGTCATACCCAGGACTAAGGCACCCCCAAATCAAGGGTCACACTTCTACAAGTCCTCTGCCACTGCAGTCTCTAGAACCACCTCAGCCCATGGCCCATACACTAGACTTCATAGTAAGAGAGAGAGAGAGAGAGAGAGAGAGAGAGAGAGAGAGAGAGAGAAAGAGAGAGAGAGAGCGCTTTAGGGTCACAGCCATCGAGAACTTGAATGAAGCCAGTGGAGCGTCACTGGTCAGCCTCTGTTTGACCTTCCCTGGGAAGGATTAATGGCTGGCCCTTTGTGTTATTAGGAGTCACTCTCACCACATTCAGCCAGACATGGGAGATACAGGGGTTGGGGGAGTTGTTTCTCACAGTGATAGGCTACCCTAAGCCTAGTGTTGATACTCAATACTCCTAGGACTGGGCTGGCAGGAACTAGGTAGAGGGTTGGGTGTGGACATTATTGTTGACTGAAGACAGAGAAGAGTCCTGGGTCCACAGATAACTTGGTGGCACAAATGATCTTGCCTTTCCGACTTTAATTTTATGATTTCTCTTGGAGGCAGTTTTTCCTACTAACGGGATGCTTTCAAAATAAGCCCAAGTCTATGCTCAGTGACACAGTCTCCCCAGAAAGCATAAGTCACTTACACATGTGACCATCAAATACTTTTGTCAATATTTGCTGGTTTTAAGTTTTTGCAGGCATAAAAAGTGCACTATAGATGTTGGTTCCAATTAAAGAGCTGATACTTGAGAATCTGTCCCACAGTCATGTTTTCTTTTTTGAAGACAAAGAGGTTTCCTATAATAGCCCATGCTGGTCTTAAATTATTTAGCTGAGAATGACCATGATTTTCCTGATCCCCTTGCCTCTATCCCTCCAAATACTGGGATTATCAGTATGTACCACAATGGATAATTTATATGGTGCCAGACATCAAATTTAGGGCTAGACTATATCTATCTATCTACTGTCTACTATCTATATCTATCTATCTATCATCTAGGTATTTATCTAGCTATCATTTAAATAGCTATTAACTTATCTATCCTCCCGTCATCTATCATCTATCCATCTATCCACCATCTAGTTGTCTGTCTGTCTATCCACTTATCCAATCCATCTACCATCTGTCTAACTGTCTGGCTGTCTATCAATCTAACCATACATCATCCATCTACATTTGCTGATTCTCTGGAGAAACCTGAGAGATGAGAAGCAGAGCCAGGCCAAGAAGAGTTACCTAGGATGGATTACTTTGCCTGGTGTAAGTGGACTTTTCTTTCCCACCTGCCAGTTCCCAAATAACTGACACAGACACTCAATATCAATTATAAATGCTCAGCCAATAGTTCAGGCTTATTACTAACTAGTTCTTAATAACTTAAATTAACCCATTCCTATCCATCTATTTGCTGCTATGTGGCTCATGGCTTTACCTGTCCTCAAGCATGTCTTTCTCCCTCTGTGTCTCCCAGTGACTCTTACGAGTCCACTCTTCTTCTTCCCAGAATTCTCCTAGTCTGGCTTTCCTGCCTAACCTTACCCTGTCCAGCTATTGGCCAGTCAGCTTCATTATTAAGCCAATCACAATGACATATATTCACACAGTGTAAAGGAATTTTCCACAGCCTGGATTGATGAATGGCAGTTTGTGATTATTGCTGAACTTCTCCACACAACAAAACCACAAGGGGACCACGAATTTACCTCTATCCTTCAGGTTGAACTTATAGCCCTAGATTTTTCCAAAATGATCTGAGACTTCTGTTTCACCTCAAGAATCCAAAATAAGAGGCCTACATAGTGTCTCTTAAACCCCATAACTAGGGTGCTGGGATCACAGCATCGGCTGCTGGTTTGAGTTTCATATTTCATGGAAGCGGAGGGAAATGTTCTATCCTTTTTATGATAAAGGGAAACATGCAAATTTATAGTGTGCTTGCTGGGTAACAAACTCAAGCCAGAGTTTCTGAGAAAGCGGCTCACACTTTTTTCTATGAAGATTCTTCCAAGCAATGTTAGAACCCTATAGCATTCAATCAAAGCTCTTCTGTGTTTTGAGTTTTGCTTATAGACAATCAGTTTAAATTAGTTTAAAATAAAACTGGTCATCAAAGAGGAAGGGACTAGTTTTGCTTGGGTTTATTGCTTTAGGCTTCCTTGACTTCTCATGAATTCCTTGGCCCTTCAGACCTGTCTCCGTTCTCCTCAGAAAAATGCCTTTCCCTCCAGGACTTTCATAACAGGCTGAAGACTCTGTGGTTGACACCCACATATATTCTGAGACAACAGCTTCTATGCTCAGTATTTTATTGAGCAAAAACAAGTGTGTGTTTCCTCTTTCCTCTGTGAGTTATTTAGTCACCATCTGTCCAGGACAGAGAATGAAGTTTGGAAGGAAATTTTTCTTCCTCTTTTTTGCTAATGAGAATCTGGCAGAGAAGGGAAGAACCCAGGGACTGCACTGAACTCTCTAGAGCAGGGGAAAGGAAACATGCCCTTCCTTGATGTGACAGAGAAATGACCTGAAGGCAGCCTGCATAGTCTGCATAGTTAATAGGTATCAAGGAAGGCACCATCTTGTTGAGGTGATACTGATGTATAGGTGGTACCAACTTGTGGGAGGTAGTGACAGCTTGTGGAGTTAGGGCTGACTTATGGAAGTGAAACCACCCGATGGCCATGGTGCCAACTTGTGTAGGTGGTATCTTGTGTGTGTTACCGACTTATGATGGTGGTACCAACTTATAGAGATGGTACCAATTTGTGGAAGTGGTGTAGACTTGTAGAAGTGATAAAACTTGTAGAGGTGGTGTCAACTGGTAGAAGTAGTGCCAATAGGTAGAGGTGGTACCAACTGGTGGAGGTGGCGCCAACTGGTGGAGGTGGTGCCAACTGGTGGAGGTGGTACCAACTGGTGGAGGTAGTACCAAGTAGTGGAGGTGGTGCCAATTGGTGGTTGGTGAAAACACATGGAGGTGAATCCAACTGGTGGAGGTGGTGCCAAGTGGTGGAGGTGGTGCCAACTGGTGGATGTGGTAGTGACTGGTGGTTGGGGAAAATACGTGGAGGTGAGTCCAACTTGTGGAGTTGGAACTGACTTAAGGAGGTGGAACTGATTTGTGGGTGGTACCAACTTGTGGAGGTGGTACTGACTTATGGAGGTGGAACTGATTCATGGGTAGTAACTTGTAGAGGTGGTAATTACTCACGATTGGTGAAATATGTGGAGGTGATACCAATTTGTGGAGGTGGCACTGACTGGTGGAGGTGGTACTGACTTATGGATGTGGTACCAACTTTGGAAGGGATGCTAATTTGTGGAAGTGGTACCAACCTGTAGAGATGATACCGACTTGTGGATGATACCACCTTGAAGCGGTACAGACTTGTGAAGGTGATACCAACTTTTGGAGGTGGTACCAACTTGTGGATGATACTGACTTGTGGAGGTGGTGCCAACTGGTCAGGGTGATACTGACTTCTGGAGGTGTACTGATTGGTGAAGGTTTGTATCAGTCAGGGTTCTCTAGAGGAACAGAACGTACAGAATGAAATATATATATATTAGAATGGCAGGCTGTGGTCCAACCTGTTGACCAACAGAAGGTCTGAGAATCAAGTGGTTGTTTGGTCTGTGAGGCTGGAATGTTTCAGCTTGTCTTCACTGTATACCAGAGTCCCAAAGAAGTAGCTTCTAATGCTAGCAAAGGAATGGACTTGCCCGCAAGAGTGAGAGCTGGCAGGCAACGATCAAAATCTTCCTTCTTCCATGCCCTTTATATATCAACTGCCAGCAGAAGATGTGGCCCAGATTAAAGGTGGAGCTTCTCAGCTCAGAAGATCTGGATTGAAAGTAGATTTTCCCGTTTCAATTTTTTCTAAATTTAATTAAGAAAAAAAAATCCCTCACAGGTGTACCCAGCTGCTTGGGTTTTAGTTAATTCCAGGTGTAGTCAAGTTGACAACCAAGAACAGTCATCACAAGGTGATACTGACTTGTGGAGATGGTACGCACTGACTTGGGTGTGGGATGGAATTGAGGTGGCACAGACTTGTGGAGGTGGTACCAGCTTGTGGTTGATTCCAGTCTGTAGAAGTGAAACTGACTTCGGGGGTGGTACCAACTTGTGGGTGGTACAGACGTATGGGGGTGGTGCTGACTTAAGAAAGTGGTGTCAACTTGCGAGGTGAAATCAACTTTAGGAGGTGGTGTCTCAGCACCCTGCCAGAAGAACACAAGGAGCTGAACTGTCAGTGGCATCCCATGAGTGTGAGAATTGAGGTCAGGCATGAAGACGCTATGACATCAAGGCTGGGGGATGATGTGAGAATTCTGAGTTAAATTAAAATCTTTTCACCCTTTGTTTTATTGTTATCTCAGGTCACATGCCCTGTAAAATCATGTGAAACGCTACCACATTCTGAGATAGCATTTCTGGTGAACAGAAATAAGAAAGCATAATGCTCTGTTATAATAGCTTAGTGCTTTTCTTCCTCTGGTTTCCTGGATTTCCTGATTTTGCCTGTTTACAGATAGGAGCGGGGAGCCAACTGAGCAGATAGGGAAGAAATCTGCATACCCAGGAGCAAAATCTGCATATTATCAGCTTTCCTGTCTCTTCAGTTCTTTTCTATTATTTTGAAGGAAAATCGATCTTTGATCCTAATAATATTCTTTTAACTTTCCTTGTCAAGGTCATGAAATCTTGGGACATTCTAACCATGCAAGTGCCGTTCTTGTATTCTTGAAAAGCAGTCTTTTTTATTTAAAACTATTAATATATCTTTTGAAGCAGACCACCAGATAATATAAACAATGAGCAGAGTCTTGTGCTATGTGGGTGCTTGACAGTCCTGAACAGAGTCCTGTATCCTGGGTAACTTAAAAGTGACCACTCTCTATGGAAACTTCTAGTAGCAAAAGGCAAAGGTTCATCACTGGGGAATCCCAGGCTCCCTGGGTAGAACCTTAGTGTGTTTTTCAAGTTACAAGGTTGTCCCTCCCTCCCTTGATGCTACTTGAAGATGGAGCACAAGGTGAAGTAATTGAAAGAAGTAAGTGTGTCTGTGTGTGTGTGTGCGCCTGTAGAGGCAAAGGCACACACTACACAGAGGCCAGAGGAGGACCTCAGGTGTTCTGCTGTATCACTGTCCCTCTTATCCCCTAAAACAGGGTCTCTCACTGAACCTGGAGCAAAACTGACTGTGAGCAAGCCCTAAAGATGCTCCTGTCTCCACCTTCCATGACTGGAGTTACAGACTCATGTGTGGTCCCACACCCAGCTTTTTACATGAATGTTGGGGATTTGAACTCATTCTTCATGCTTGGAGCAACTGTTATCCACTAAGCCCAGAGAAGTGAGTCTTTATAAATATGACCCCAGACTCCGGAAAGCCTTCCCTGCAAGAACAATGCTAAAACAAAAGCCCACACAACAGATTTCCAAACCCCCGCACCTTCAGTGATAAAACTGGGAAGCTATTTGAGTTTTGTATTCTGTGGACACACAAGGTAAGAGAAAATTTTTCTTTTGTGACCAATAGAAATTCATCCAAGTGGTGGTGGCGCACACCCTTGATTTTAGCCCTCAGGAGGAAGAGACAAGTGGGTATCTATGAATTCAAGGCCAGTCTGATCTACAAATAGAATTCCAGGTCAGTCAGGTCCACACAGTGAGACCCTTGTCTTAAAAATAAAAAGAAAGAAAGAAAGGGAAAGGAAAGGAAAGAAAAAAGAAAGAAAGTAGGATCCATCCTTATTCCATCTTTTTTATGAACAATAGACTAGAAATTTATTCTATTAATGTGCAAGTTTTCAACTAGGAACCTTCTTGCCCCTCCACCCCGTTACTTCAGGAGATATATGACAATATTTGGGGACATTTTTGATTCTCACAACTGGTTAAAGAGTGTTGGGGATGCATAGGACACACCAATTGTGTGTGTGTGTGTGTGTGTGTGTGCACATGCGAGGGCCACAGGAGGACAAAGGTATCCTGCGCTATCACTCTCTACCTTATTCCCTTGAGTCAGGGTCTCTCACTGGACCTGGAGCTATACTGGCAGCCGGAAATCCCTACCAAGGCATGGCACCACGCCACAATAAAGAGTTTTCCATCACAAAGCAAACCTCCATTCCAGTGTGAGAACATGAGACCCTTCTGTGTTTACAGAGGCCACCCTCACCTAAAAAGTGGTTTTGTTGATTGGTGTAGGAGGGTCCTTCTGTATTTGGGTTGTTTTTATTGGTTAATAAAGAAACTGCCTTGGCCTTTTGATAGGGCAGGACTTAGATAGACAGGGAAAGAAAACAGGATACTGGGAAGGGGACAGAGTTAGAGAGAGCTGCCGCCATGAAGCCTGCCAGGTCACACACACTGAATCTTTCCCGGTAAGCCACGACTCATGGTGACACACAGATTATTAGAAATGGGTTAAACAAATATATGAGAGTTAGCCAATAAGAGGCTAGAGCTAATGGGCCAGGCAGTATTTAAATGAGTACAGTTTCCGTATAATTATTTCAAGTACGCACTGGGAGCCGGGCGGGACAGAACAAGGGGCCCTGTGCCAGGAACCAGGCCTGGGAACCAGGCGCCGGGGACGCAGCCCGAGCCCCTCATTACTACAGTTGATCCTCATTCTTCTCTGAAGGTTCTAGAGCTCCATGGGGTCTTCAGAAGGTATATGCTATTTCCAAATTGCTAATTAAAAGTGGAGAGAATCTTTCAGATCACTGGTCTCACCCTTGTCCTTAATCTTGATCTGCCCTGTAGGCTACTCTCGTCATAAAGACAGTATGAATGACTGTCTCAGCGCCTTTCTTCATTAATGCTGTTGGAAATTGATGAGTTGCTTTTGGAAACTGTTGGTTTTTTTGGCAAGAATAATAGCCCTTATTTATTTTTGGAGGACCCATGTGGCTTTCTAAGTAAATATCGTAGAAAATATATCCCCCCCAAAATAAACACTCCAAGTAATTGCCTGATAGATGAAGTTGACATTCTGGCTTTGTGAGTTGCTATGATATGTAAAAATCTAATTTTCTTCATGGAATGACACCACTGCAAAATTGTGAGTCAATTAGAATTGGTGGCCTGCTTGGAACATAAGGAACAGCTTCAGTGATGATATATCAATATTGATTTACAGTTTCTTAAATCAACCTAAATCCACTCGGGAAAATGTTAATTAGATGAGTAAATGTGGCAGAGTGATAAAGATTTCAGTTTTCCCTTTCTGAGCTGATGTGCCCCCAAATCTCATAGAGAATATATTCACTGGTGGAGGATTTGAGAACCCTGATACACTTCTGAATACACAGAAAACAAGTTCATCGGGTCTACAACAAATTCGAAGTTGATCTAAGTCTTTACTGTCTGAGTGGTGAGACAAGAGCCTGAGAAAGGCTTGCTGAACTCAGTTTCTGCATCTTGATATTGTTAGTCAGTATAGAATAGACTAGAACGTCGCAACAAACAGCCAGACCATCCGGAGAATCTCCCTCTTAGGTAAACATTTGCAAAGGAAAAAAAATTGTTCAATAAAGTCTAACAATATCTTTAAATACAGAGTTCATGAAAAGTGCTCATTAAATTGCCACCCCAAACAGAACACGAGAACCTTCGCCCGTACTGGTTAGGCTGCTTCAGGCTCTTATTAACATTCCGAAATAAATGTGAAAGCTTTATCAGAAGTTGATGTTTTTGTCTTGTTTTGTTTTTTAGCCCTCCTTTGAGCTTTTAAAAGTGATAGTCAGAAAGGCCAACTGTCTGGGAATGCTAGGAGACCCGTTTGCAGATTGATTTACCAATGGAATGGTAATTCATATGCCATGTAAGATTATTTTGAGGGCAGTCCGTGTAGGTGTATGGATGCTAAAGTCAGTGTTGTGAATATGACAAGCAGAGGCTAGCAATTAAATGCTCACCACAGATATGGTTTGAAATCAATTTTAGTACATTAGTATTATCTGAGATTTAAGACAATATGAGCACAGAGCAAGGAGGATCGACTATTTGTTCCCTACAACACGCACAGTGCCCTGTGACTTTTAGAAGCTGTGTCTTTGCAGCATTCAGGATGACCCACAGTGGTTCTTGCTTTGTATTATTTGGGGTCTCCATCTGCCACACTGGACAAGTCTGGCTAGCATGCAGCAGCAAGTGAGGAAGCCAGACACTTCTGAAATCAAGTACACAACTACTCCAGCCTCTCTGTTGTTTGTGAATCACGATGTGGGGGGCTCATTTTGCCCCCAGGACTCTAATAGCTCACTGGAGAGATCCAGAGACCAAAGGATTGGGGCCTCTGACTAACAGCTAGCATCAGGCCAGACACATGAGTGCACAATCTTGGGAGTATATCCCTTGCCTCATTTAAGCCTCCACATGAAGGCACTGTGACTTACTTCCTGAGGAGACCTGAAAGGAACCCTCTCTCTAAGCCCCTCCCCAGTTCCTGGCAAATGCACAGAACCACCTGCTGCCTTCAACCACTGTGCTCTGTGGGAACTGACTACATAGGAGATAAGGACTCCAACATTTGCGTGGGGTGTCAGCGTGGCGAACACTAGCAATGACTGTCTCTCCACAGTGAGAGCGCAGATGAGCTTGGCTCTGCTCTTCATCCCTCCCTGTATTGACATATATACTGTTCCTAGGAGAAAATATTTCCTTTTGAGGAGAATAATTGGGAAAATGGTAGAACTGGCTTTCTAAATAGATAAAAGAGTTTTATGTGCTGACTTGAGACAAGATCTAAGTGTGTAAAGATAAGAGATGAGGGCATCAGAGGGGATGTGTGGGTGGTGTCAAGAGGAAGAAAAGGAAGATCTTCATGTTCTGACTTCCTTTTTGTTGCTGTAATCAACACTGACCAGAACCAGCTGAAGAGAGAAAATTATTTCTAAGGCTTACACTTTCAGACCACAGTCCATCCTTGAGGGAAGGTGAGGCAAGAACTCAAGGCAGTTGCCGGTTATCAAAAACCATGGAGAAAGGCTCTTTCAAAGGATTGTGCTTAGTTAGCTTTCTTATGTTCTTATACATTCCAACACCACCTGTCTAGGGATGGTGCTGCCCACAGTGGGCTGGGCCCTTTTACGTCAATTAACGTTCAAGACAACTCCCCACAGATACGCTCACAGCCTAGCCTTACGTGGCGATTGCTCAATGGAGGAGCCTTCCTCCTCAGGTGGCTCTCGACTGTGACAAGCTGACAATTAAAGCTGACTACAACAGTCCCACAGATCACAGTGCGTAAACTAGTCATGATCTCTGGTGTCTAAATGCAGACTGTCAGTGGCAAGACAGTGGAGCTGTGGTAATTACTCAGAACGGAGTAGCCCCCAGAATGTTGGCGGCTTTTAACTACTATGTCCATGAGAGGAATCTTTATCTCCAGAGAACTTGCAATTTGAGGCTGAGAAGACTCAAATAAGTGTCCCAGAGGCATGGTCCTAACCTGTGTATGGTCTTTGCCAGCTTCTGGCTCTAACACAAGTCCCGTGTTGGATTCTAGCAAAGCACTCTTAGATCTTGTCATTGCCAAAGGGAAAGAGCCTGTCTGCTTTTTGCAAAAGCAATCGACAAGGCATCCTTGTCTCTTCAATTATAAATATCTCCTGTGTGCCTTCACTTTAAAGTTAGGATAAAGAGAAGATGGGAGATAAATATTTATGACATAATAAAATGAGATGTGCATTCCTCCAATCAATAGGGTCTTTTTTTTTTTTTAAGAAGAGTACTTTGGTAACTAGGCTCAATTAAGTAACAATGAGGGACTGGAGAGATGCTCAGTTGGTTAGATTGCTCTTTGAGAAGACCCTACTTCAGTTCCCAGCACCTACATTGGGTGACTCACAACCACTTGTAACTCTAGCTCCAGGGGGATCTGATGTATCCAGCCTCCCTGGGTATCTGCATGTGTGTGAGCACACAGATGGCTGGCCGGCTGGATACACACACACACACACACACACACGCACACACACACACATAAACACACACACGCACATACACAAACACACACGCATGTACACACAGAAAGAGAGAGAGAGAGAGAATTACAAAACAAACTATGAAAGCTGTACATAGACGGAATGGCTTTGAAGGCTCAGTGGTTGGTTGGTTGATTTTGTCATTGCTGTCCTTGTTTCCTCTGTAGAAGGGAATTACTGAGTGTTCCGTGAGGGTTGTAAAACCACATCAACATTTCACAGCCATGAGAAGAACCAGGGAGCGCACAGATATTCAGCCAAGGTGCCACAGGTCTTTGATGTGCTCTCAAGGCTCTGCCTGGGGACATCACTGGAGGGGTGAAAAGCTTAGAGTCAGACTAGACAGCAAGGTGAACGCCCAGAAACTCAAAACTGTAGGTCTTCCATAGAGACAGGGAGCCTAACTGTATATGACAGATGACTCCACAGAAATGGAGCCAGAGACAGTAAACATTCAGCTTGGGAGTGTCTTGGAGATAATCTAGGACAGTCGACAAATCAGGAACCCCAAAGTCAGAGACTAAGTTATTAGCTCAAGTCACACCACCCATTCATTGCACTAGACCGTGACCTCCCCGTTCTCTTTCTAGATAACCAGCTGTGGGAGAATACAGGAAGGAGGGCCTGGGAGGGGAGCTCCTTCTGTGTAACCCTTCCAGACCACAGCGGGCATGCTCCCACCGTCTCTGCTCTGACCTCAGGCTGGTTTCTTAACTTCGCTGAGCTTCAAAATCTTGGTTGTCAGGAGTGGATGACACAGACCTCCTGGGTGGTGGTGAAGATCTGATGAATAACGAGATTGTATGAACCAGTGACTAGACCTCTTGAGGGTAAGGCCTCTCTTTTGCTCACCCTTCTCAGGCAAGCAAGTTGCAGATCACACACATGTCTAAATGTCTCCACCTCCTCTCAGCGTCTTAGTCACATCAGCCTGTAGCCATCCTTGTTACTTCTCAAGATCCTGCCTGTCCTAGCTGGAACTCCCCACACATCTTTCCAAGTGTTCAGACATTGTGACAGGCTTCATAGTGCTGCGTAGAGCCTGCATAGACTGGCAAAAAACCCAATAGCTTTTTACAGGAGTCGGTGGGAGTGGAAGGACAGTGTTATTTCTCACAACATGCTGCTAAGGAATCCACAGTCACAGAAGCTTAGTGACTTTCCTAAGCAAGAGAACCACCAGCTGTGAAGTGGCAAAGGCCTTAGGTTTAAGTCTCAGCTCTTCCCCTCGCTCTCCTGTGACCTCCAGGAAGTTCCAGAGCTTTCTAGACTCAGTGTCCCCACCTGCAAACATGAAATAGCTGTAGAATGTCCTGTGAGGGCACGTGGATCGTAGATAAAGGATTGAGAACATGACAGGTATTTAGCAAGCCATTCCAGAATCCAGGGCATAACCCAGAATTTTCTGACCATTAGTCCCAACTGCCTTTTCTTCTTGATGCACGCTTCTCTTCCCTCTTCCCCTGTCTTTACTGAAATAGAAACCTGAGGAGGTCTAACTGACCTGGCCTGGGCTGTGGACCATCACCATATGGGCAAGTGGGCAGGAGTGGTCAATAGCCCACTAAGCTATACCAGATGGAGACAGGGTGGCACCTTTACAAAGGGAGAAATGCCCCCAAGTTTATTATCAGCCCTCATGTGCTTCTAAAGCCAACTGTCACATGCGGGATGCTTTTGCTTCTCTCTTAGCATATACTAGACACTAGACAGAGAGGGACAGAGAAAGGACTCCTCCGTCTTATGTTCAGAGATAATGTGGAAGCCCCAGATGAGCACATGGTTGATACTCAATATTGAATGATTGATACATTTTGTTGATGTTACTAAAGTCTTCAGTCTTTCTGGTGCAAAAAATAATCAAAGTAATTTATATCTTTGCTGTCTTTTTCCAGCTCCTAAATTCAGTTCTCCTGCCAATATATACCTACCAACAAAACACTCAATTGTAAAAATTCTCCGCAGTAGCTTGCTCATGTGGTCTAGGAACTTCCTAGGGCTTAACCACTTCCCTTCAGAATAGCTGCATGAGGTACCAGGTACCTTGCCAAAGGAGTTGATTAATAAGTCAATTACATGTGAAATACTTGCCAAGAATAGACTCTGGCTGTCCTTACCAAACTGTCATGCAGTTCAAATATCTAATAAAAAATTCCTAAACACGTGCCCCCCTGTTGCAAACAATGACACCCCCCCAATTCTAACCCCTTCTGGCATTTTGATGCTAGGGACACCACGCAGATCTGGCCCAGGTTTGCTCTTAGGTCTCCCCTATCAGATTCGGTTTTGTTTTCAGTCTCCTTGTCTTCTCCTTGTGTCTCTCTGCTGTCCCCTTAAGTGTGTTCCTTCCAACAGTTGCTAACTTGCTAGAGGACAAGTCACAAAGAGCACTCTTCTGCCTCTTGCCACATTTTCATCTGATTGAGCAGACAGGATTTCCATGAAGAAAACCGAGGAATTAATTAATTAACTGTAACGGGATTTCACCTCTTTAACCTTAACTCGTGAGCAAACCTGGGCTAAATAAACATCTGACCATCCAATCTCTCTCACTTAAGGTTAACTTGAGTTTATGATTCAGGCCACTGCCCTTGTGTATTAGGCAATGCATAAATTACGCATACTAATTACCCCGGATGGGGCACCACTTTAATGAATTCTTTTAATTAAGCTGCAACACAGTGGTTTTGCACAGGATGATCTATATTTCATCCTTAAACTATGTTAACCTTCATCTTTGTCGGGGCAATTCACACAAACCAGCCAGAGCGGTTCTGAGCTTCATCCATCTAAGAATGTACTTCCCACAATCCCTTTTGACCGTCATAGGGAATTTTGAAAAATGTTTCTCTTCTCCTTGGAGGTTAAAAAATTAGATACATCTGTGAAAAGTTATGATTCTGCTAGAGATACTGAAGTGGGGTGGGAGAAAAAAGGTGAATCAAGGCAAAACTAAGATGATAGTACCAACTAGCAAAGCACTGGCATTTTCCAAAGCCAGGCGAACAATGTTTTTATTAGTGTGTACCACAAAGCAGAAGACATCCTTCATGTTGTATGTTTGTGTTCTTGTTTGTTTGTTTGTTTTTTTGGGTTTTTCGAGACAGGGTTTCTCTGTAGCTTTGGAGCCTATCCTGGAACTAGCTTTTGTAGACCAGGCTGGGCTCGAACTCACAGAGATCCACCTGCCTCTGCCTCCCGAGTGCTGGGATTAAAGGCGTGCGCCACCACCGCCTGGCTGTGTTCTTAAATTTAGAGTAAATGATTTCTACTTCAAGTCCATTTTTCCGAGAAACAATTAGTCTTCCTGGGGCTGGAGATGGGGCCCAGTGGTTAAAAGCATGCATTGCTCTTGTAGAGGACCTGATTTAGGTTTCAAGCACCCAAATAGGATGACTTACAACCACCTGTAACTCTAGCTCCAGGGGGATCTGACGCCATCTTTTGTCCTCTTTGGGTACTGCATGCATGTACATATATCCATTTACAGACATACATATACACAACTAAAAATATCTTTTAAAAACTTAGTTCTCCCTTTTCCAAGTCACTAAGGGATGCAGGAGTAGGAAGATGATCCCAGCATGTGTTTTAGCCTTGAGTACTAATCCTTTTATTTTATTGAGCTCGTCTTCAAGGTAATAAATGGACAAAAAAAAAATGGACTACCGTGGATTTCATTAATACTTCCCTGCTATCTGATGCAAGTAGGTTTGGGAGGAAAATAAAGAAGAAAGTCAAATTGCAAAGGGCTGTCTTGATCTCTGGAACCCAAGGACCACAAACGCCATGAGCCCTGATAATCTCCAATTTAGACAATACTTATTGCTTAAGCACCTACTATAACAGCAATATCATGTTCAGCAACGGAAGATGCAGGGAAAGGCTGTACCATTTGTGTTTGTTTGTTGTAAGAAAGAGGGACGTGTTTGTTTAGCTATATTTGAGTACATGTAGATACATTTGAGAAGATCCATGTCTTAGTTACTTTTCCATTGCTGTGATAAAACATCATGACCAAGGCAATTTATAGAAGAGAGAGTTTATTAGGATGCATAGTTCCAGTGTGTTAGAGTCCATGACCATCATGGTGGGGAGTTTAGAATTCACTGGGAGAGACAAACATTGCAATATATTGTTTAAAAGTGCTGTGATAGGCCAAGTGGTGAAGGTGCATGTCTTTAATCCCAGCACTTGGGAGGCAGAGGCAGGTGGAGCTCTGTGAGTTTGAGGCCAGCCTGGTCTACAGAGCAAGTTCTAGGACAGCCAGGCTACACAGAGAAACCCTGTCTCCCCCCTCCACCAAAAAAAACGAGGGGGTGCTGTGATAGAGAAACGTATAAGCTATTATGTAACTATAGGGCTGGGACTGTAGCTCAGTTGGCAAAACACTTACCCAGCATGCACAATCTTGGGTTCAACTCCCACTACTTCCTAAACCAGTGTGGTAGTGCACTCCTATAATCCCAACACTTGGGAAGTAGAGCCACAAAATCAGAAGTTCAACATCATCATGCACTACTATATTAGTCAGAGATCTCTAGAGAAACACAACCAGTAAGATGAGCAGATACTACAAGGGAGAGTTATTAGATTGGCTTACATAAAACAGGCTGGATAGTTCAACAACTGATGTCTTTGCATTGGAAAGACTGAGAACCCAGTAGTTTCTCAGTATGAGAGGTTGGATGCTCCAGCAGTTCCAATCTGGTGCTGAGGAATTTATGGATTCTTGCAGAGATATTTGTCTTCGGTCCACATTGGAAGGCTAGAGAAGATGGATCCCAGTGTCAGTGAAGACAGCAGCTGCAGTTGAAGCAGTGGAATAGATGGACTCAGCCACAAGCGAGAACACAGGTGGGAAAAACCAGCACTGCTTCCCCACGTTGGTTCCCTTTTCTACATATTAGGATGCTGCCAGAAGGTGTGGCCCACTCTGGGGGAGGCCTTTCCCCTTCAGCCAATTCTTCCAGGAAATAGTCTCACAGACCCATTGAGAGGTTATCCTCCCAGATCCAATCAAGTTGACAACTGAAATTAATCATCACAGTGAGAATTCTGGACCAGCTTGGCATACATGAGGCTCTGCATGAATTAGAGTAGAATAGAACAGAACAGAACAAATAGACAGACAGACAGACAGACATATAGTCTCCAAAGTCAGATAACTGTCTGCTAGAGTCAAGGAAGTGTCCTTAGTAGAGACCCTATTTAAGTTGGCTCTTTTAGTTAGAAATCAAGTGTTTAAACACATGAACCCATGAGGGACTGTTTGAATTATAATGACACATGAAGCCCGAGACCTTGGGAACTGGGAAGATCATGGAATCAGATGGTTCCCCTGAGATGGCTCAGTGTGTCAAGGTGCTTGCATCCAAGCATGATGGCTGGGGTTCAATCCCCAGAACCTACAAAAGGAAAGAAGAGAACTGAATTCTGCCACTTGTCATCTGACCTCCGCATGTGTGCTATGGTACGCACACATCCACCACCCACACACAGTAAACAAATAAATGCAAATTTAAAATAAAAAGATAATCTGCCCAAAATAAAATGTCCTATTTTAGAGATTCTGTAACAAGATACTGGGTTGTGGGATTTTCTGGTAACCTATGAACCGGTCCATCAATCATTTTTATTTGTGATGCCAGGATGATTTCAGGCAACACTAGAAATGGTTCCAGAGGAGTGATTGAGTCTGGAACCAACTAGGTAGATCTGAAATCTCTTACTTCACTGTGACCCCAGCAAGTGTCTGGCAATTTCAGCAAGCTCTAATATAACCCCAAATTGCACAAAAGCAGCTGCCCTGTGGGACGTAACACATCTTCACTGACAGAGAAAATAAGAATTTGAGGTATTGGGGCTGGGAAGAGGGTTCTGCCAGGAATGTACTCAACTTGCAAGCAAGAGAACCTCAGTTTAAGTACCGGAACCCAACAACATACACACACACACACACACACAGAGTATGCTGGGATGCATTTTTAAGCTCAGCATGTGAACTGGAGCCGGGAGGATTCCTGGAGCTCAGTGGCCAGCCAACCTGGATTATTTGTGCAACTCCAGGGCAAAAAGAGTCTTTTTTTCAAATAACAAGGCTGAGAGCTATTGACAAATGGCCCTGAAATTGTCCTCTGGCCTACACACACACACACACACACACACACACACACACACACACAAAGCTTCATGTGGGCCCCTGCACAAAAAACACATGTACATATGTAGTATTTCATTACCATCAAGGCCTGATTCTTAATACCCTATCATTATATTTAGAAATGGAGTCCCCACTCTTTCCTGATCTCCACCTTGTAGCTGCCTTACAGGTGGGACACACAGAGGAAAAACCAAGAGGCCTCAAATTCTGTATTATGCCACTAATGCAGTTCTTTGGAACCCTAAATTCCCTTACTCTAGGGTTATTAAGGAGCCCCCATATTGACTGGTGAGATGGCCCAGCAGGTAAAGGCACTTTCCACACAAGCCTAGTGTCCTGAGTTCAGTCCCCAATCCCAAAGAAAAGGAGAGGGAGAGAACAGACTCCAGGGACTCTCTGGGGTGCGAGTGCTCACAGATACATACATATCATGCACACATACAAAGAATCCTGCCTTCCTGCCACTGAGCACAAACCCTAGGAAGAGGCATTGGGGAAAACTTGGCATACTCTCAAGGCCTCTTAGAAATCCCTTTTGCATAATACCATGACAGGGGTGGGACCAACTGATTTACCTCAAGGCTGGTATGACCAATACCTTTCAGTTATTTACTGAACCACAGCCACATGACAGATAAGGGGGACACAAAGATGGATGATGTCACAGGGGCCTTGCTCTCAAAGAGAAGAGAGTTGCAGACTGTAACCTAAATTTGGGAATGTGTTTCCAAGACAAAGCCAGACACATCAGGAATTGGTCTCTTCCACATTAAGCTGGCATGGAAGGATTTCCCAGCGTGCCTAAAATTCCAGGTGCAAGGAGATCCTAAATAGCCAACTCATTCTGATTTTGATCAAAGGAGAAGGAAGGCTCATATACAAGGATAGAGCAGAATTTAAAAGCAGAAGGTTCTAAGCTGATAGGTAGAGAAACCCAGGAGGAGATTGTCTCCAATAGTCTCAGCAAATTTAGCAGCTTCCACAGCTTATTAAGCAGTCATGAGTAAAACCTAGGCTCTGGGGGGCATTTTTATGGCAACGGTGGCTCTGAAGATGGAGGAACCAACTCATGCCATGTAACACTGTAAATCACAACCTCCCTGGCTCTCTTCTTTAGCTTGGCTAAAACTAGGTCTTCTTTTAGGGTGTTGGTGGTGATTAGATGAGACAGTGGATGTGAAGACAGGGCCCCTAGAAGGGAGCCTGGGCCTGCTAGCTGTTGTGATTAGCGTGAAGAGGGTAGGTAGGTGTGTTTTCCAAATATTTCAAAGCTGATGAATAGAAGAATTGCAGATACACTAACACTAGGTTCATGTGGGTGTGTGACACTGAAAGCCACCCCTCTCGTTCAATTTCAGCTTGGAAAACAAGTTGCTATCGCCAGCCCCACCTCTACCCCTGCAATCCACTAAGCAAAGACCTGGGGTGAAGTCTTAGACACATAAACACTGCTTTTATCTGCTCATTTAAAAGTTGGAAGCCTTTGACCAGCGAGACGGCTCTGTGGGTGAAAGTACTTGCCACCAAGCCCTGTAACGTCAGTTTCATCCCCAAGACCCAGGAAAGAGAGACAACTTTTGTGGGTTGCTCTCTGACCTTCACATGTATACCATGGCACATGCATACATGCACATACACAGAAATAAATGTAAAAAGGAAGTTGAATTTGTCAGCCATCTCTGATCCTGTTGGATTATTAACAACCAACTTGTCTGACATAGAGGGTGCGCTCATGCTGTGCTTGGGTGGAGGCCAGGTCCTTCCCCCAAGAGAGCACTGGCAGGCACTCAAGAGCAGCCACCTGGAGCTTCCCTTCTCTCAGAGTCACCCCAGGCTTCTCAGGGTGGCACTGGCTTCAGGCTTTCCATAAGCCATGTGTCTCAGGGCCATCCTCCCTGGGAACATAACGTTGTATCATACCATCTGGCCTGTGATCATCTCTCCAGCGGCCCTGATATAAAAACCTGCCAGATTGGCAACTCTAAGAGCCCCAAATCCCTTTGGTCTCTTTCTTGAAATGAGTGTTTTTTTGACATCAATGGATGTAATTAAGAACTAAACCAAGCATATGAATTCAGGGTGGTATTGTGAGCATAGAGGGACCTTTCCCAACCCCAGGCTCCAGCCAGTGGAACAACGAGCAAGGGAGCTGGCACAGCCACTTATGTCCAGGCACAGCATCACACAGGCTCACAGCTCAAGCTCCGCCAGCACAGGAGGCTGCTCGCATTCCCTGAACTCAAAGCCCCGCCAAGAGGATGTGAGCAGCCTCCAGGTGAAAATGCTTCTGCCTGTTGGTTCCACCAATGAAGAGAATTCCAGAACTGCCCCAATCCAGGCTCTCAGTCTTTGTGTTGAGTCTTTGAACAGAGCATTTCAATATTTCCAGAAGCCGTGTTGAGAGAAGCCAACATCAAGCTCCAGAGAGTTGAAAATAGAAGAGAAAATTTGAAAGTATAAGTGGTCACGTGAAGACAAATGAATACCAGGCAGCTAAGGAGTGGATTCCCCAGTTTCGACACTGTTGCTGTGATAATGTAATACAACGAAAAGCAACTTCGACAAGAAATGGTGTATTTTATCTCCCAATTCAGCATCACATTCTCTTCCTGGGGAGAAGTCACAGCTGCAGGAGGTGAGACAGCTGAGCAAATCACATCCATGTCAACAGCAGAGAGAATGGACACCCACATGCTTAGTGCTCAGCTAGCCTTCTCTCCTCTCCATGTAGCAATTCTAAAGTTTCCCATTGTCTAACCTTGCTAAGAAATGCTATGTTTATATCTAAATTGATGTTAGCTGTGGGAAGTGAAAATCCTTGCCAACTAGAAAACAGAACTGAAAGAGAAAATCTCTGTCACTGTAGGAAATAAGGCTTGCCTTACCTTAATAGCCAATTAGCTTTAACAATTAAACAGAGACCTTGATGCATGACCTTGCTAATTGTTCCTCCTTGGTGTGCGCATTAATACAAGCAGAATGCTCAAAATTTGCAGGACCTTTTGCTCTTTATCATTGTAGATCTAAGGCTAAGGCTGATGCAACCTCTGCCCTCAGAAGACCAGAATCTGATACAAAAAGGTAGGATCAGAGCTATTGCAACAAAGGACAGATCTGATCTGTTGTTCATGGATCTGGACAGGGTTGAGGCCAACTCCACTGTGATGGCTAATCCTCGCTGTCAGCTTGATGCACCTGGGGAGAGAGAAACCCCAACTGAAGAATTCCTATCTCAGACTGTACTGTGGCCATGTCAGTGGGGACATTTTCTTGACTAATGATTATTGGAAGGGGAGCGTCTGGTCAACTGTAGTGGTCCCATCCCTAGGCAGGTGGGTCTGGGCTGTAGAAGAAAGGTAACTGAACAAGCCATGAGAAGCAGGCCAGTAAACAGCATTCCTTCATGGTCTGGTTTAGTTTTTGCCTTCTGGTCCCTGTCCTGACTCCTCTCAATGATGAATTATTACCTGAAGTGTAAGATAAAATAAGCCCTTTCCTCCCTAAATTGGTTTTGGTATTTAACACAGCCACAGAAAAGTAGTATGCTCCATACTGGCAGATTAATTATCAATAAGAGGTTCAGGGATGTTGGTAGAGAGCTTGCCTAGCATACATGAGGCTCTGGGTTTGATCCCAGCACTGCACAAACCGAGTGCAATGAGGCACACCTATGATGCCAACACTAGGAGGATCAGAAATTCAAAATCATTCTTAGCTACATAATGAGTTTAAGGCCCACCTAGGCCACATGGAAAACACATTACCAGCACAAAAATATCATCAAGTGCATAGAGGACTGGAAATGGCAGTGGTGTGGCATTTTCCCAGGATGTTTTCAAAACAGGAGGGAATGTTCAAAATACACAGAAATAGGAGCAGAAAGAGATCTCAGTGGCTAAGGGCCCTTGCTTTCAAGCCTGATGACCCAAGTTCAAACCCCAGGAGTTACATGGTGGAAGGAGAGGATGGATTCCCTCAAATTGTTCTGAAGTCCACATGAATATCATCTATACTCATCATACACATTATACGTCACACATAAACAGTGTAAAAAAGTCAGAAGTCAGAACTCCCCTCTGAGGAGAAGCTAGAATCTTCCCAGTGGCCGAGTCAATTGTTATTACATAAACTCTCCTAAGGTTCTGAGAACCAAGCCTTCCCTAAGCCTCTTCTGTTCCCCAGAGTCTGACATAATGGCTGGAGCTCTGAAATTCACCAGAGCTCTGGCTCCCCAACTCAAGGCTTTGCAACATACTTCCCTCATTGTCATTGAGGGATGACGCATACTAAAGCCAGCTGTCTGGGCCACAGATTGTAGGACTACAGAGCTCTCAGGGCAATCCCTGCGTTGTGCCTCTCCCATTCACAAATGAGGAAACTGAGGCCCCGCTCAAGTGGTGCTAACTGAGATATCACATTCCCCAGCAGTGGTGGGAGTTAACACAGACTTAAAGAAGATATATATTGTAGGAGATGACCAAAGAAGTCACATAGTCAGACACAACAGGACCTCAGGTCTGGGAGTGGCAGGGATGAAGTCAAAGAGAACTTGCAATTGGCTCTAGGAGTGACTGTTGGCTCAGAGTTATTTGTCCCAAGGGATATGAGAGCCACTGAAACGATTATATTTCAAACTCTGCTTTGGTGGAGCACAGCTTATGTAGAACAAAACTCACTAATGTTATATACACTTTGAGAAGCTGTTGTAAATACATAGAGCTAGGTAACTATCATCATCAAGATCCAGAAGTGGTCCATCACCTCAGGACGTTTCCCTCACCCTTGCAAAGCCCCTCCCTGTCCCCACTCTCAGCTTTGGACAACCACTGACCTGATTTCTGTCCCTACACTTTGCCTGTCCTAGAGAGCCATATGAATGGAATGATGACACATCTGGCCTTCTATATCTGGCTCCCATTTTACATAGACCAGTGCCGTGAGACCTGTCTAATGTCCAGGCATTGACAATTCATTCTTTTTTATTGCAAAGGGGCATTCTATTGTATGGGCGACCTTAGTCTGTGTAATGGTGATTTTTAATCATCAACTTGACACAGCATAGAATTACCTAGGAAGAGAGTCCTCACGAGGGATCCTGGAGTTCATTACACAATAGCAGAAACACCAAGAAAGACCCTGGTACAACTAGGTGGAAGGAATAAATTGACTCCCGGAAAGTTGGACTTTGACCTCCACACATGCACCATGATACGAACACACCCACAGTCACACAGATTTACACACGTGCACACAATAAATCAGTTAATTAAAAAAAAAACTTGCACCTCCCTTGTGCCAACTGAGCAAAGTGTGTAACCACTCTGTACTTCTGTTTCCCCTCCCATAGCATGGGATCTTATAGGCACCAATTCTAGGGCTTCTGATGAAGATTAAATAAGTAATTGTAAAGTAATTCAGGAGCACCAGGTATACAGCAACCTCATGCCGGGAAGAGGGCTTCAGCTCAGGAAAGACAAGGAAGGACAGCCCTTTCGAAGTGCAGAGCTCACTCTGTCACTCTTAATGAACTGGTTCCCTGTCCCTTCAGTAGCCCCTCTGAGCTTGCAGACATTGTGGCTATCAACATCCTGGGGAGGCCAACAGCAGCTGGCTCTCTCGGCTTGCCACGGACCTGGGAGGTTCCAAGGGGCTCTCTGGCTGTAAGTCTACTTTCTTGCTTTCTTCCATTTAAATCCACATTCTGTTGAAGGAAATAAACCAACACAGTAAAGCTTGCTGATAGCCACTCCATCTGTATTATGGCACACAATGATGGCTCCGTGTTAAAGGTTTGATATATAGGTCTATTTTTTTATTGCCAGCCCCTGCCCCTGAAGAAAGTATTAAAATTTCCAGATGAGTAACCAAACAATAAATAGATGAGGCGGTTGCTGTGAATATCTGATTTTTTTGCATAGTAATGAGATATTGCTGGATAATGCTCTCTGCCATCCCCAGTTTGTCTAAATTATCATTTTGATTGGTCAAATGCATAAGAAAGATATACCAATAAAGTCATGTCAAGTGCACCATTGTAAATTGATAGAGAATGGAGGTTTCCTTAGGTCTGAGGTTGAGATGGGGGCAGGAGGAGACCTGGTGTGTCTTCCTCCCCCTGTACATGTTTGTGCATGTGTATGTGTGTGCAGTGTACAGCGTGTGTATGCATGAGGAAGCCAGCAGAGGATGTAAGGGTCCCTGCTGTCACTCTACACATTATTCCCTTGAGACAAGGTCCCTCAGTGAACCTGGAATTAGGCTGGTGGCCGGCAAGTCCCAACAATTCTCCTGTCTCTGCCAACCAAACTTATGGAGTTGCAGGTACATGCAAGGCCATGAGAAGCTTTTCACATGGGTGTTGGAGATTTGAACTAAGGACCTCAGACAGCTTATCCACTGAGACATCTTCCCAGTCTGGTCGTTTAGTAATTTTAGGTGAATATTTTCTTTCTCATTTTAAAAGCATTTATCTGTTTTATTTTTATTTACTTGCTTGTGTGTGCACAGATGCACAAGCACAAGGGCTCTTGTGAAGGTCAGAGAACCAGAGCGGGATTCAGCTCTTTCCTTCCCCTGTGCGAGGCCCAGAGGTGGCACTCCCACCATCAGGCTTTGTGGCAAGCGCCTTCACGTGCCTTTGCTAGCTTGATGGCCCAAGACGAATAATTTCTTCAGTCAAATCTTAACAAACGGCCCCTGAAATTCTAGTTTCTTTGAACTGTATGGATAAACACGAGGTAGCTCGTACCTTCTGAGGCCTCCAGTGTTGTTTTTGGAATTGAAAATAAGAATCCGATTGGGAACAGAAGGGCTGCTCCAAGACATGGGGGTTTATTTTGTGCGGACACTTTCCCCTTGGCTTTACATCCCCTAGATGCAGCTGCTGACTGTTGATCCGGTGTTGAATCAGAAAGACCAATTATTAGGAAATAGGATGTCAGCAAATCCAAACAGCCTCATTTCCACTTAAAAGAGAAAGAAAGAAAGAAAGAAAGAAAGAAAGAAAGAAAGAAAGAAAGAAAGAAAGAGAAGAGAAGAGAAAGAATTCTACGAGTTCCAAATTAGGATGAAAACTAAAAATTGCCTAAAGGTGTTAAGCCTGCAACTCCTTTTCTTCTTGGTTGGTTATGTAATGTAACACTTGGTTCAACGTGTTTGAGATTCATCCTAGGTTTTGTTTGAATGTTTTTCTTTTGCTTTGCTGTGATTGAAATATTCCCTGGTTCTACCTGTGAAGTCTTTGTGGCTGAGTATTGGAAAGGTTATGCTCTGTAGAACTTATATACAGCAGGCACTTAGAGAGCAAGCCTAGCTCTTGGGGAGTCTAGGATGCTAAGAAGTTAATGTGCTCTGGAAAGTTTTCACCCAATAACCAAGATTAGGATAGTGTCATGTTTATTATAAACAAATGGAGGGTCCAGAAGTGGTGGTGCACACCTTTAGTCCCAGCACTTGGGAGGCAGAGGCAATTGAATCTCTGGCTTTGAGGCCAGCCTGGTCTACAGAGAAAGTTCCGGGACAGCCAGGGCTACACAGAGAAACCCTGACTTAAAAAACAAACAAGGGGGCTGGAGAGATGGCTCAGAGGTTAAAAGTACTGGTTGCTCTTCCAGAGATCCTGAGTCCAATTCCCAGCAATTACATGGTGACTCACAACCGTCTGTAATGAGATCTGGTGCCCTCTTTTGGTGTGTAGACATATATGCAAGTAGAACACTGTATACATAAAAAATAAATACATCTTTAAAAAACAAACAAAACAAACCCCAAATGAAGGGCAGGCTGAGGCTGTGGCTCAGTGGGTAAAGCACTTGTCTGTCACAGAGGAAGCCCTGGGTTCTATCCCCAACATGCCATAAACCAGGCATGGCTGTGCACATCTGTAATCCTAGCAGAGACAAGAGGATCAGAGTTTCAGTGTCTTTCTAGCTACACAGTGAGTTTGAGGACAGCCTGGAAGACACGCAACCCTCTTACCAAGGCCAGAGTTTGACCCCCAGAACCAGTGTTGGACAGCCCATAACTGCCTGTAACTCCAGCTCCAGGGGTCGGATGCCTCTGGTCTCCATGGGGCACCTGCACCCATGTGCACATACCCATTCATGTATATGCATAATAAAATAGAAACTTAAAAATTAATAAACAATTAACCGTAGCACTCATTTGTCACACACTAATCATAAACCAAAAGCATACAGATGTCATATCACTATTATAGTCATCTCAGTGAGGTAGAAAGTCTTAGATCCATTTTGCAGGAGTCTAAAGTTAGTCTAAAGTATGCTTGTGTGCATCTAACTTCTGAAGACTCTGCTCCTTTTGAGTCGCGTGTCTTTGTCACTATCGTGTTAGTGTCGCATTACTCCACCCTCATCGGTTAGTATCTTGCTCAATACCCCCCCCCACACACCAACTGTTGATATAGTGTATCTCACTATGTAGCTCAGGCTGGCCTCAAATTCCTGATGATCCTCCTGCCACAGCCTTCCAAGTGCAAGGATGACATGCATTCACTGCTGTCTTAATCCTGTTTCTTGGTGCTGTGATGAAATATCCTGTCAAAAAGCAACCTATGGAAGAACAGGTTTACTTGGTTGGCAGATCAGGTTACAGCCCCTTACTTCAGAGCTGTCAAGACGATCAGAAGCTGCAGAAGTCAGTCACGTCCCACGGATATGCTCATTTGACCTAACATTCATTATTGGTTTTTTAAAACTACTCATTTATTTATGCATCCTCATTCCAAACAATTTTAATCAGCTAACCCTAAACAAGTGTTTCATCTGGAGCAAATCAAGTTTCCCCACATGCTAAGTAATACTTGCTTTTGAGACAGGTGTCATGTATCCCAGGTTACCTCAAATCATTGTACAGCCAAGTGTGACCTTGAACTTCTGATCCTCCTACCTCTACTTTCCAAGTGCAGGGATTGCAGTCATGTGCCACCATGCCTGGCAGACGCAGTGCTGGGTAGTGAGTCCAGGGTTTGGTGCATGCTAGGTAAGCACTCTACCAACTGAGCTACATTCCTAGCTCAGCAAACTTACTTCTTAAAGATCCAGGTCAAGACTATTTCAGTCTCTGCAAAGCATATGATAACTGTTGAAACTAAGCTCTACTGTAGCAACAAAGTGTAAATGAGCATGTGCAGATGATATGCAAAGAGGCATGTGATTGACTTCCAATAACACTTTATTTATGGGCACTCATATTTCATAGTTTTCACATCCCACAACTTTTCTTTTAATTTTAAAAAATGTACTATTTTACAGGCATGGGTGTTTTGTTTGTATACATGTCTGTGTCTGTTGCCCAAAAAGGTCAGAAGAGGGCATCAGATCACCTAGAAATGGAGTACCAATGGTTGTGAACTGCCAAGTGGGTACTGGGAATTGAGCCCTGGTCCTCTGGAAGAGCAGCCAGCGCTCTTAACTGTGGAGCCATCTCTCCAGTCCCCTCTTCTTTTTGTTTTTAAGTGTTTTTCAAGTTTGTACAAATGTGGAAATTATTCTTAGTTCATGGAACTGTAATTGACTAATTCCAGTTAAGCTCAATAGTGCAAAAAACCATGGGACTCATGGAGAGGAGTTGAAATAACAGTGCAAGAACCAATAATTCGTGCAACACACACACCTCACTCTACGTGTATGTGCGTTCTACAAACTCCATCAGTTTTTATTGTCCCTTTCACTCTAGTTTTGAAAGCCACAGAGAGCCCAGATTTCACCACTTCCCTTACTTCTGCCTTTCAAAGTTAATGAATTAAAAATAAGGGCTGGAGAGATGGCTCACCAGTTAAGAACACATGTCGCTGCTACGGAGGACCTTAGTTTGGTTCCCAGCACCCATGTCAGGCAGCTTGCAGTCACCTGCTACCCCAGCTCCAGGGGTTCTTACACCCTCTTCAGGCCTCTGTATGCAACTGCGCTCACATGCACATATCCACACTCAATCACACATATATACTAGTTTTTAAAAAAAATAATAATAAGGCAAACCTGCTTTTAAGGCTTTGAACTGAAGAAGCATGCCACTGATTTCTGAGTTATGACTAGACCCCATTGAGATGATGCTTCCTTTGCTAGTGGCTGGTAGAGCATGGCAGGTCCTGACTCAGCATTTTTGCCCCTCAGCCACTTGCTTTTCCTCCAATTCTGTTTCCATTGTCAATATCTCACTTCTCCTTAAGCAGGCTAGAAGCTTGGACAATTTCAGAGGCATTCTGCTTAGCAGAGTGGGCCTGCCTCTCTGGCACCTAGACGGGACATGAACAATATGTAGTTGATAGAGTACTGCGTCTCCTCAGCTATCGTGGTGATTCAAAGAGAAAGAATCAGACTTCTCCCCAGAAGCTTATTGGAATTCTCAAGTTGAGTTTGCTTTCTGACACCTGCAACCTAAAAAGTCCTAAATGAATTGCCATTCCTCAATTTTACTCCCTCTCCTCTTTGTGTGTGTGTGTGTGTGTGTGTGTGTGGTGTGACACAGGGTGGAGAAGGGGAGGGTAGTCCACTCTTTTCCTTTTTTGGGTATATGATCTGCCTGAGATCAAAGTGTGAAAACTGAAACCAGGCTTGTAATTCCAACACTTGAGAAATGGAGGTTAGGGGCATCAAGAGTTCAAGGCCAGTCTCAGCTACATAGTGAGTTTGGGGACAACCTGAGATGAGGTTCTGCCTCAGAAGGACTAGGATGACAGCCACAACAGAAGGAAAGAGAGAGGGGAGGGGAAGTAAAAGATCGTGGAACAAAAAAAGAAAGTATAGATTGCGTGAACACAAGCAGAGGGTGTTTGGTTCTGTTGATGCCCCCTCCATAGTTAATCAGGAGACAGGTTGGAAGATAATAGATTTTAAGGAGTCAGAACTGCCCAGTGGTGGTGGCGGTGCATGCCTATTATCTCAGGCAAAAAGCAGGTGGGTCTTTGTGAGTTCGAGGTCAGTCTGGTCAACAGTGTGAGTTCCAGGATAGCCAGAGCTACACAGAGAAACCCAGTCTCAATAAAATGAAATAAAATAAAATAAAAAAAGGAGTTACACCTCACAGCAAGGCTGGGAAGGTGAGAGAAGCAGCAGATTGGCATCTGCAGACAACAGTGAGTCTCTGGCCTCTCAGGCGATATCATCCTCTTTCTATGGGCCAAATAGTAATGAGCTTGCTTTGGCTCTTGAGCCTGGGAAAAGATATGAGCAATTGCTTCCAGTCGGTCTCCTCATATCAGATCAGCTCTCCTGGAACCCAGTGGTCATTGATGCCGCTAATTTGGTGATCTCAGGCAGGACTTTAGGCAGGCTACTGAAGTGGCCTGTCCCTCAAAGTTCCCCCGAAAAAACCGACATAAATAGTACCTATCCCATAGTTGTGGTTGAGATTAAATGAATTAATATTTTTAATGGATTTAGGATACTAACTGTTATATATTAATTGCTACATAAACACCTATTAATTTTTGGAATTGTCATTGCTGTTTTGAGGCAATGTCACATGTAGGCTGGCCCTGAGCTCACTCTGTAGCTGAAAATGACCTTGAACTTCTGGTTCCCCTGCTTCCTTCCCAAGTTCTGGGATTATAGTTGTGCACCACCATTCCCGGTGTTCTTATTTGGTCTAGTGAAGATGGATTTGTGGTGTAGGAAATGGAACATATGTCACATTTCAGAGGCATGAGCCTCTGTCAGTAGCTCGTGGGAACAAAGAGCACTGAAGAGCTTTTCTTTTTATTTTGATATTTCATGTATATGGCAATCACAGTTTCTTTTCATTTCTTGGCAATATTTTTTTGAGAAAGATTTATGTTGGGGAGAGGGGTGAGGGGGTGTACCAATGTCCTTGGAAGGACTAGAAGAAGTCAAATTCTCTGGAGCTGGGGTTACAGGCAGTTGTGAGTCTCCTGATGAGGGTGCTGGGAGCCTAAATAAAAATGTATTATACTAATTATGACTGTGGAAGATGCTGCAAGGAGAACTGAATTATTTTAAATATGCATAGGAAATATAGAAAAAAACCCTCACATTTCTGTAATGTGGTGTTTTTCCAATAAAACCTAAATTTCTATATGAAATAGAACAAAGCTCCATTAGCTATTTAAAAATCAATGTAAATCTCTTCCTGAAAGACATCACCTCTCATTGCAATGAAATATCAGGTAATTGTTATTATTTTACATGATTTATTTTGCAGCTGCCCTTCCACTCCCATCCTAGAGTCCTGGGGATTGGACCTAGGACCTTGAGTGTGCTAGAGAAGTATTCCACCTCCGAGCTAGACAACTCCCAACCCCAGGATCTGTCTGCCTGATGTTTGGGTGCACATTATTATTAATTAATTGATAATATTATTGATTGAATTGCTATTTATACTTATATGTCAAAGTTCATTATTTATTTTCTCAGGTTTTTAGGCTTTGTTATGCTCATTGTTATTGTATGTATTTGTGCATTCATGTGCCACAGTGCCAGTGCTGGAAGTCAGAGAGCAACTCTGGGATCTGGCCCCTCCTACCTGCACATGGAAGATGACCTTGAACTTCTGATTTCAGGTTTGTGTTGCAAGTGCTTTAGCCATTGCACCATCTATGTGAAGCAGTCTCCTTTTCTTAAAGCTTAACAGCATCAACGTTAAGTAAACTTTAATGCACTCGCGGTCTATTTTACAAAGCCACTCTCCCTAGCCTCAGTCAGTTTGCTCATCCACCAGCCCCTGCAACAAAATGCGTGTATATATTTATTGCCTCTGCAGAACTAACGGAACTTCCAGTCATCTGAACATCAATAGTTTTTGAGTGACTGTGGCAACAGTCAATCATATACACTACTCGTTCAACCTGGAACTCAGAAAATATTATCTTTGCTCAATCTCCCCTCCTTTCTCCCTCCACCTGTTCATGGCACACACAAGAAAGAAGGTACTAAGGAATGTTAGCACCTCTAGGCAGTCTGATTCACTCTGACTAATCCAGTGATCACAGGAGTACTGGGTACCACTTGTCCCTTTTTTCTCCAACTAGAAACCCTGAGACAAAACCTTATTTCCTCTCTTTCCTTTTTGGTAGCCGACATAAACTTCAGGCATCTCTTGTAACATGTGATTCGAAGCTTGCCACTGACCATATTATTGCTACTCACTCCCTTCTAGTCTGTCCTATCTGTGGAAGCAAAATGTGTTGCAATTTGCAAGCAAGCTGGATATTTGCATCGCTGGCCTCCTTGCTCAGGCAGGTCTAGTGGGGAGCTCAGATACTGTTTCCCTGTGGTGAGAAATTCTTGGCTGTAACGTGTGTGTGTGTGTGTGTGTGTGTGTGTGTGTGGTGGAGGGAGGCTGCTCTAATTAATACAAAACACTCTAGACACGACTTTATAAATACTAATTGTCTATTTCTAAGTGGCACAAAGTTAAGGTCCTTTGTTGAACTTCTTTATTTCTCTGTATGATACCATGCGCCCGAATCAGCAGATGGATGCGCTGTG
Source organism: Ondatra zibethicus (assembly GCA_004026605.1). Classification (NCBI taxonomy): domain Eukaryota; kingdom Metazoa; phylum Chordata; class Mammalia; order Rodentia; family Cricetidae; genus Ondatra; species Ondatra zibethicus. Next base: position 13,816 of record PVIU01010329.1, on the reverse strand, counting down.
TTTCACAAAAGAAAAGAGAGAAATGTGTAGTGAAAGCAGGACTGGGAAACAACCTTTGCTGAGATCTGTCTCTTTCTGGGCCATCACACGCCAGCCAGCCCAACTGCCATGGTCCATTCTGGGGAAGAAATTAACTGAGTAAATAAAAATATACAGGCTGGAGAGCATGCATTAAAATCGCAGTGTCTCCAAACGACAGATAAAGAATGCTTTTTATCTCCAGCTTAATCTGCTCTGATGAATGCTCGGAGAGTTTGTTCCCTCAAAAGCTTGCAACTGGTTTGCCATCAGTTATTTGCAGATCGAGGCAAAGGGGGCTGTCGTGAAGAAGAATCCTTTGTTCAAATATTCCTGATGATGCCCTGGAAGGGAAAAAAATCTCCCAAGGAAGATTTTGTTCAGACCACTCCGATTTTTCATGGCTATTTCTGATGTTTATATTATTAGTATTTTTTTTTTTGCCTTGGATAGCTTCTGGTTGTAAAAACAAAACAATCAATAATTTCAACACCATTTTTGTATCTATGGGTCTAAGCTGTTTCCCCTCCTCACCCTCTATTCTTATCCCCAGTCTCAAATCTCCCAAAATTAAAGCAATATGGTTTAAATACAACCTTATAAGCTAAAGTGGGAAATCTCAAGAAGTCCCAGTGTATCTGGAGATAGGAACCAGGAGAGATAGTTTAGTGTTGAGCACTTGCTGCTCTTGCAGCTGGCCTGGGTTCAATTCTCAGCACCCACCTTGTGGCTCACAACCATCCCTAACTTCTGGGTATTCACATGGTATGAATTAATACACAGAAAATAAATTTTAAAAAAATCAGGATACAACAGAAAATCCTGAAAATGAGATTTCATAATGCAGTTTGACAGAAATTGACTCGTGTCTGTGGGTACATGGAGGGAGCTGTCAGAGTTCCTATGCTATTTTCCTGTTCCATCTGTGGGAGGAGATCTTATACTTTTTGGAAGCCCTGTATAGTGTGGAGATATGTGGAGTTCACCAAAACAAAAAACGTCAGCCTTGGGAATCAGTCACAGGACAGAAGCAACTCGGCAAGATGTCTTTAGCTACCCCAATAGAGCCCATTCGATGCCAGGATCAAAATGAATCCTGGCCTGGAAATTCTACCCAAGGCTTAACATCTTCTCTCTAGATTTTTAGCATGGTATAACTAATCACCACATTGAGCAAATTGGGTAGCCAGCAGGGAGGGAGAAGAGGAGAGGGGAGAGGGGGGCGAGCTGGGAAGCTCTGCCCTAGCCTCCCTGACAGCAAGGAGCAGTTATTCATTGAACGGAGCAAACTTGGTGGCTCACATGTGAGGCTCTGGTGTCTGAAAACAAACTGTTTGTATAGCCCAGCCTGGAGATGCATGTGATGTTGTGGTGTTTATACTGATGTAGACAAAGATTTGCTAAACGCAAACTTATTATCTCAGCCCTGAGTGTTACTTGATAGCCAAGAGTTAGTTCCCTGGGAATCCACATTGCCCTCCCCCCACTCACTCTCTTCCCCTCCCCCACTTTTTTTCTGCAGCCCCAAGATGCCTGCTGCATCTCTACACTGTAGTGCAAACAGATCCCTGCAAAGAGAGAGGAAGATAAAATGAATTTAAATTCCAAAGGGGTTCCAGGCCCCGTTTCCTAGTCCCCAAGTCAGCAATGTATTTGTGAAAATTCAGCCTTTTTGTCTCCCAGTAAAAGGAGCTAAGTCTACAGCGGTGGCCCAGTCTCGGTTGCTATTCTTTGCATTTTCTATTCGAGTGAATGAGAGTGAATGAAGTGGCCGGGACCCTTCATTTGATCTACTCAATTGCATAAAGTGACAGAATTCTAATATATTTGTTTAATGCCCTTCAATGGGCTTTCACTTTTTTTTTTGGCTTGCAAATGAAGCATCCATGGGCAAAGTTTCATCCCCCCTTTAACACTGGGACATATTTCATAATTCAAGCCGTGGTTTGAAGTGATCTGGAGAGGAGTTTTAGACTCAAAAAGTGGAAAATAAAGAGACAGATGTGCAGTTATTGTAAATTCCTGGAGTGGGCTCTGGGGCTATTGTGCCCCCACGGCGGGAGGTCCTGGGGCTGTCCCTTTCACACTGTAATTGAAACATATTAATTAGATAATTTGTTGTTAGTTTAGACGAAACAAATGCATTCCCTTTGAGGCTTCGCAGCCGGTGGGTTGGGCTGTTTTGGTTTTGTTTTTGTTTGGGTGTCTCTGCACTTGCTCGGCTTTTATAAGAAAAAGATATTAATTGGCATTTATATTAAGAATTTAGGAAGGGATCCCACTCTATTCTGACTCTAAGCTGAATGCGCCTGACAAAGGGAGTTCCCATTTGTAAAAGTCTGACCCAGGCCTCAGCCCCGCAGTCCTGCACTGCGGGCCACAACTGAGTGAGACAGTGTTAAACCTAGCAGTCAGAACTCCTGCGTGGAAGCTTCCTTGCTCCCACCCTCCAGAGCTCTGAACCTACGTGCTGCTTCCAAGACTCTCAGTATTCTTAACCATTGGAAGAAATAAAAGTCATTGGTTTAATATTTAAGTCACTGGGGACCATGTCTTAGGGTTCCTTTCAGTCTTCAACTTCTTAAAGCCCCCATCAGTGTGAAACTCCCGCAGCTTCCCTTGGGAGGAAGTGGGAGAAATCCATCTTTTGAATAAACACTGCTAAAAACACGGAGAAAGCGGTTTAAAAATATAGTTAAATACAAGACCTGGAAGAGCCTCAAAGAAACAAAATAACTAAGTTTCTAAAGAAAGAAAACAGCTAAGTTTCCAGAGAGAAAAGCAATGTGAGAAAATCAATGCTGTTTGGAATTGCAAAGCGGAAAAGAACACAGCTTCTTTTAGATTAGGACTCTGCATGCACGCACATTTCCACCTTCCCCTTGCAGGCTGGGTGCTGTCCCACCCAACTTGATTTTAGAGCTCTGGGTCTTTGGATGCTAGCCAAGTGAGTATCTCACATGGCAGAGAGAACCACAGAAGCCATCAGTTACCAAGTTCCTTGTATGTGAGGAACTTCAGCTAAATCCACGCATTTCCGAGCTGAGGTCATTGCTGGTGTGGACCTGGGTACAGCAGGTCTGTCTCTAAATTTCTGGTCAAATCAGCTTTGGCTGGGGGTGGGGTGGAATGCCTACAACCTGAAAGGACTCTTATTGGCCAAGTTATTTCATTCCTCTCAATACACCATTACAAACTTAGCTGCTGAAAATGCATTTTCAGATACTGAACTCAAAAATACCTCTTTTGCAGACAAGACCTCACTGCCTCCATGTATATTGGATATAAGTGTGCACATGCCGCTCACCTACAAGACCAGTCCCCAGAAGCCTCCCAGTCTACCTGGCTGAGTCTCTTGGATGTCAGAGGCTCATGTGAGCCCTTTCTTTGCCTCATTTCCAGCCTCCAGTGCTCACAAACTGGATGAGATCAGATTCTTCCAGAGGCTGTCTTGATTTTATTTTTCAGAACACTGAAAATGTATTTAGCTTTCTTTTTTAAAGGATTTCTTATGGGGAACTAAGTTTCCTACCCAAGGGTAGCCACTTTTTCCAGGCTTGCTTTGGCTGATCTTGTTGATATAATTGTGAATTAGGTTTGATGAATGAGTTTAGTTGTCCGCTGTCTGACTGGCTTTAGAAGCTTCATGCATTTTAATCAGCTCAGTGATTCATTTATTTTCTACTTTGTGTGTGTGTGTGTGTGTGTGTGTGTGTGTTCGTGTGTGCTATGTGTGGATCTCTTTTTAAAATAGTATGGTCACAACAGGATTAATTATGCTTTGCATTAATCCTAGCTATTTTTCCAGGTAGCCTACTAATTGCGTGGTGACAGGTGTTAAGGGGTCTCCTTATGGAGTGCTTCAGCATGGTGTCTATGTGTCTTTGGGGGCCTTCTCTGGGTTTCACAAGGCTCCCTTGTTTAATCATTTACACAGAAAAGTGTTAATCACCATTTAAGTTTCTCTTTGTCTTGTAACTTCTTCAGTTGAATACACATCTTACTCTGAAAATATTGTGACCCCCTTCAACCAAGTGTCAATTAGCCTTGAACCATAAATTCTTGGTAAGTTTTAATTCTTTGAGAAAAAAAAAACGAAAGGAAATGCTTAGAGGCAGGCGTTTAAAGACACTTCATTCACAACTTGAAAATAAATGCCTCTAGTTACTCCCCCACCCTCACTGGGAGGACTGGAAGAAACCTACTCAATGCAAGGTGGACAGGTTTCCTGACCTGGACAGTGAACCTTCAGGTGATTTCTGACAGAAAGGAAATTGTCAACATCAACAGCGTGTTAAGGGACTAGAGGAAGGCATCAGGTCAAGGACTGAGAAACCCAGCCTGGGAGTACTTTGTAAACTCCCTACGGTTTTCTGTTGGATGCAAGTGCACCCTTAAAACACAGGAAGTACAGCAGGTGTTCAGTGTTTCCTTCAGCACTGCACCTGTGCCCAGGGTTTGCATCTGAAATACTTGGCCTCACGCTCCCTCTGTGCACAAAAGTCTTCCATGGTCCCCCTCCCCAGGATAATTCCTTCCACACCTGCAAAGGCGAATGAGGTTTCTCTGTTTACACAGCATGATTTAAAAATGGCAACCCCCCCACGGTGTTTGCAGTGTCCATTGTCCCTTGTAGCAAGTCTTCAAAAACACGCACAACTTAACAAAATTTGAATTTACATGTTTTAATGAGAAAATATTATTTAGACTAGGTCATAATTTAATGTAGACACCTTTTTAAAACTCTGTCTTAAAATGGGCATGCTGGGAGCAAGGACATCAATATTTAAAATGCCATGCGAATTCTGTGCAGGGAGGAAGAAAAATAAAAAGGGGGAAATTTTTTTTTTCACAGCTTGGACGACACTACAGTTTCTTTTTTAAATTAAGCAGGTCACACCGGAACAACTGTAGGGTTGTTCTTTGTCTGTTTGTTTTTGTTTGTTTCAGTCAATTACCTAAGACGCTAAAAGGAACATACCAAACCAAAGTGCATTTTACACAGTGTAAATCATTCCTATTTACAACTCTTTGCAGCCCTTTAGCTTCACGGAGAAGTTCTTCTAACAGAAAGATCTGTCCAGGGGACGTCTCTGTTGACTCCCCCCCCCTTCACGTTCCCAGTCTGTTTATCTACGTTCTTCCCCATTTGCCCTAGGTGCTTTCTTTTTTGGGCTTAGTTCACGTTTCTTTTCTCTTTTTCTTTCTTTTTTTTTTCATCAAAATAAATAGCTAAAAAGGTCTCTAAATAGTAAGAAAGTTAACATCCCAATTAACTTCCCCATTCTCCCCCCTCCCTCCCCCCTCCCCAAAGCTGGCCAGAAGAGTAAACATTCACATTACAACAGGTAATTGTAAAGAGGACTCTGCCCCCTTGCCCGCCTAGCCAGGCAGAGGCTCAAGTTCACTGTTTACATTTTTTTTAAACCGCGCGCTTTGTAAACAATAACGGTGACTTCTAGCTGTGTTTTGCATTTGTGAAGGACAAGAGTCCCCTCTAGTTTAGCAGCCTCTCTCCTTACTCCAGCTAAAGGAGCCTCTGGCCGGAAATAAAACCCAGAAGGAAAGAAAAATAATCTTCCTTAAAAGCCCGGGAGGCTGGGCCGCAGCCTGGGGAAGCAGTGTTCCGCCCATCCCGGCTTGACTGGCCGAGGCGAGCCTGTAGGAGGATTAGTGGATCTGTGGCCACAGATTTTCAGGACCTAAGGTCCCGCCCTTGCTGTGCCGCTGCAGCCTTGGCGGGCTTCACTCCCGAGTAGTGTCTCTGGTCTTGAAATTGCGCAGAGTCTACGGCCCCGCCGATCCAAGCTCAGAAGACGCGTTTTTTCTTTTTGTTTGTGTTTTCTCCTCGCAGGAGGGAATCAGGGTGTCCTGCCTATTGGATGGGAGTGCATTTCTGGGACTCTGGAGGGGCCGCTTGGCTTGGGCTAGCCCCTATGTTCTCTGGTGCCCTAGAGGGGCGAAGACAACTTTCACGCGCCTTCTGGCAAGTTTGTGGTTTGTCTTTTGGGTTCAAAACCAAAAGTTCTCTTAGGAGAGAGGATTGAAGGAAGAAGGTGGAATGGGCAAGTCAGGATAGCGGTTCTAGGTCGGAGAGGGCTGGACCCGGAGCCGGAGAAGTGGTGAGAGGGGTGGTGCAGAGGTGACCAAGAGAGAGCCCCAGCTTCTGTTGGGTCAGTGCACCGCCACCGAGTGCAAGGCGGAGGCCGGGCTGGTGAGTGTCTCGCTAGGGGTGGCAGGACTGCTTTGGCTGGTGGCTGTCTGCGAGGAAGTAGGGCTGAGCGAAGGCGGCGAGTTCGAGAGCAGGGTGGGGATGGGCGCGGGTAGCGCGGGCAGCGCGGGCACTGCGGCCGGCGTGGGCTTGATGGGCACCGGGATGGCGGGCAGCGTCTGGCCCGCGGCGTGGCACAGAGGCTTCAGCGGCACTCCATAGGCGCTGTAGTCGCCACTCGCCATGGAGATGGGGGTGGCCGAGTCGATCATACCCGCGGAACCATACACATGTGGCCAGCCTGTGCCCAGAGAGCTGCCCATAGTAGTCAACTGGTTGGGGAGCGGGTAGGCAGCGGGAACAGGCTGCATGGCAGAGAAGGCCAGTCCCCCAGGCATCTTGTACTCCCTCGCGATGATGTTCTCGATGGCAAAGGGATGCTTGAAGCCGGAGGGCTGCGCCACACCGCCCAGGTTGTAGGCAGCTGCCGGCATCTGCGGCAGATGCGTGCCGGAGGCGGCCAGCGCGCTGAGCCGCAGCTTAGCCTGCTGCTGGAGGTACTGCGCGGCGTCCGCTGGTTTACTGGGCGCCAGGTGGTCAGACTTCAGCACCTTGAAGCGCTTGCGGCGCCGCAGAAAACTGCCGTTCTCGAACATGTCCCCGCAGCTTGGATGCAGCGCCCAGAAGCTGCCCTTCCCCGGCTGGTCTGGCCGCCGCGGGATCTTGATGAAGCAGTCGTTGAAGGAGAGGTTGTGGCGCAGGCTGTTCTGCCAGCGCTGCGTGTTCTCCCGGTAGTAGGGGAAGCGGTCCATGATGAACTTGTAGATCTCGCTGAGCGGCAACATCTTCTCCGGAGAGCTCTGGATGGCCATGGCGGTCAGCGAGATGTAGGAGTAGGGCGGCTTCTGGTCGCTGTACGTGTTGCGGCCCGGCCGAGGCATCTTCTCGCTTGCCCACTTACTCAGAGTCCGCACGGACGGGAGGAATGATAGGATCTGAGAAGGGGAAGGTGATGGAGGAGAAGGGCAGCATGGGTGCAGAGACACCCGCGAGGTCACTCAAGCCGAGTCATACATATAGGGTGTGTGTGTTTGGGTGGGGGTAATCAGGATTTGGGTGCCAGCAACTTTGCGCACCAAACTGAATGGACCCAGCCAGCAGATATGGAGAGGGGAGGACCACGGAGATTGGGTGGGGGCGAGGGCTGCGGGAAAGTAAGTAGAACCTGGATTCAGGGGAGGGGACAGATAGATAGACGCTCACCTTAAAGTTGTTCCAAGTTGCCGGTCGGCATCCGGGATAGTGCAGCTGGTGCCCCAGTCCCTTCCTGCGCGCGATCGGAGCTCAGCGTCAGGGACCGGAGAGCTGCGAGCCTGGCTTGGGCTCAGCAGGGAGAGCTCCGCAGCTCTCCTGGGTGGTGCGTCCTGTCGGGGAGACGGAGCTGGGCTGCCGAGTGCTGGAGCGGACAGTGGCAGCTGCGGCTGCCTCGGGGATCCAGGGACGCTGCTGTGTCGTACGCTGCTCCGCTGAGCTAGGTGGCTGCCTCCATGTCCACCCTCGAAACATCTGATAGTTTTAAGCGGTGACAGGAACAGAAAAGACCCCTGTAGCGGCGCTTCATTAATGTGCCACTTCTTAGCTATCGTATGACAATCGCCTTGGGAGGAGGAAGAGGAGGGGGGCAGCGGGGACTACAGAGGGAGGGGACTGAGGAAGAGGGGAGAGAGCCTGGCCAGCGCTGGTTTCTTTCACACCTATTTACATGGACACCTTGGCCAATAGGAATCACTTCCAGCAGAAGACGGGGCGACCTAGGAAGAGCCTCTGCCGCCCACGGGGAGCGGGCAGCGCCTGCCGGTGTGCGCGTTGGGAAGGTACGAGCGGACCGGCGCGCCGCCGAGCCGGGAACCAGGCGACCATTCACGCTCTGAGCTAGCTGCCGCGCCGACGGTGTTTGACATGGAAATTGCTCGGCTGGGGTGTTGTTTCCTCCGCATTGTACCGGGTTTGTATTGTTAGCTAACTTCTAGCACAGGCTTTCTCTTGAAGGGCGACCCTTCTACTTTACTTGGCACTGCCCGGGATTGGTTGGATGGGTTTTAGAATGGAAACATACGCCCCCTCCCCCACACCACCCCAGAGTCCTGCAAGAGGCAGGTCGAAGTTTGATTTGGCCTCAAAGCTGCACACTATAGAGCATGTCGCTTTAAAAAGGTGATAAGGTTAATAGACACATATAGACATAAATATTCAGACAGCTGGGTGGAAGAGTCTGTTTTGAATGTGTTATGGAAGTTTTTTTATATTATTGGTTGTGAGCTTAGCATTTAGTGGCTGAGTCATCTCTCCAAGCCAAAGTGCAAGTTTTGTTTTTTGTTTGTTTAAAGGAAAAGAAAAGAATGGAGGAGGTACTAGGTTTTTGCTTTATCAGTCTTTTAGCAATTTGATGGGCACAGGGAGGCCCAGGGGACATTGAGACTGGCGGCATGCAGACCTGGGGAGGGCAATCGCCGGGGTGGGGGGGGTCTTTTCTTTCTCCAGGTACTTGGGACGCCTGGTGGTTTCTAAAAGTTAGCAGGTCAGCATTTTATAGTCCCTCCTTCCTCCTTTTACGTGGGAATAGTTTCTTTAGAGTTTAGAACGCCCTGAAAAGACAAACAGTGCCGGATGAGACCTGCGAAGGACCGGCGAGTTTTCTGGGTGGAGGTGGGAACGTGGCTCCGATCTTTGGGCCTGGTGAGCGTAGCCGGCTCCTTTGAGTTCTGATATGCCTTGTGAGGATTAAATGAATCATTATTATCATTATCATCATCTTCGTCGTCATCACCATCAAAACTGCTATGAAATAAACAGTGAGTCAGCCCAGTGGCACGCACGCAATGAGTACCAGCCACGAGCTGCCATGCTTTTTAGCGCTTTCCCTGACCTTTGTGGGTTTTAAAAGAACCCCATGCCATCCATCGTGTTAAATACTCAATACCTACTACAGTCTACACAGAACCATCTTTAAAGTCTGGAAGCCTCTTTCTTTCTCCTTTTCTTTTCCCCCTCCCCTCCAGGAGGAGATTGAGAGTTCTGGTGTGAAGTTTGCTGCACTTTGAGTGACAGTAGAGCATCAGTCTGTGGATAGCATTTTTAAGAAGACCTTCCAGCTTGCGAGCACGCGCGCGCGCACACCACCCTCCCACCCATCACATAACTTCATTAACCACAGTTTCGAAGCTGGTCAATAACTCACCAAAACGTAACTTAAACACGACGAATTTAGGAGATTAAACAATTTCATTAATATTGAAATGGCTCTGGCGCCTGGGCTGCCGCGCTTTAGATGCAAGCCCACGTTTTTCAATATTAACAGAGTGCTTGAAAGAAAGACTCAAGTCACCTTCTTAATTCGGAAAAAATAACCGGGAGGAGGAGATGGGAGCAGGGAGGTATAGGGGTGGGGGCGTTGACCTATCTCTCGGGGCAAGGCTAGAGCAGGGCAGATATATGGATTGCTTTTCTCCGAAGATTAAATCAGCAGGACCCTAGGCCCGGTTGGGCTAAGGCAGTCCTGCCGGCCTGAGCTGCGCGCGCTACCGCCGCTAACGGACTGAGGTTTGGGGGTGTTTCTGCGCGTGCCCGGATTAGGCTCTAGGGCCTGCGGTGGGAGGAGCTGGGAGCGCAAAGGGGTGGAGAACCCGAGGGCTGTTTGAAGAGGGGTGGAGGATCGACCCAGGTCTTGCTTGCTCTGGAGACAGCTGGCTTTGGAGGCACTAAAGAGTTGCTTTAAATGATACAGGATTGCTCCGGGGTGGAAAGGTACCAGCGTGGAAGTCCCTGAGTATTTTAAAGAACCTTTTTTTTTTAAAGCAAACGTGTGTGTGGGTTCATACTGAAATGCAAAAGATGCTTATGGTGGTTGCATTCGAGATGGTAAAAGGTGGCTTCCCCCAGTGACAACCAGCAAGATTCTTTCCTACACCGTAAGGGTGCGTGTTAAAACTGAGGAATGGGAGCGAACAATGTTTTCTTATTTTAACAATTGGCATTTTGTTGTCCTGCAAAAGGGGCCATTGTGTGGCTATCGAAATCACTGCTCAGAGCAAACGGAAGATTAACTAAATTCTAAAAGTGGAAAAAACCTTCACGAAAAAAAAAAAAACCCTAACTTGGAATAAATCTTTGTTCATCTTTCTGGGGAAAATTGTCACCATCGAGTTCATGCAATAATACTAGTAGGAATTGGTGTTTGAGGAATTTTCAAAGTCTGGCTACAGTCGAGAAAGGAGCTGGGTCTCATTGCCCGTGTTCAGAGTTAATCAAGTAAACAGAACTTAATCGCCTAAGTTTGCCTTGTGAGGTGAAAGGAACTGAGAGGCGCATTTAACTGACGGGCATTTCTACAAGTTACACCTCGGGTGCTGTCAGAGGTCTTCAAAGCCCCAGGGAGGGAAGGAGCAGTTGCAAGCTGTTTTTAAGGCATCTCTGGTATTATAAAGAGGAGTGCTTTCCAGAAATCTTGAAAAAGTGCATCGGAGTCTTTTGTACAAAACCCAAAGCCAACAGAAGCTGGTGGAGGTGGGGGGAGGCAACATCCGACCCGCGGGGGCTTAAAGGGTTGTTGGGAAAACTGTATAAAATACACACAAGTCAATTATACCCCATGTGCCAACCAAATGGAAATCCCCTCCAGCAAGGCCCGTTCATCGCCTCGTCAAGCCCACCGCCCACCACCTTTCTCCACTGAAAGTTTGCTAGAGCCTCTTTTCCCACAAGCTGGACCACACACGGCTGCAGATTTTGCAATAATTTATGCTAATTTCCCTCCATAAATCCACAATTCGCTTCAGTGGCACCCGAGTTGCTGAGGGAGTTAAAAGGAGACAGAGGGGTGACAAAAACAATATTGATTTTTGATTCCTTGTGTTGTTAAGCAGGTGTGTGTGTGTGTGTGTGAGTGAGTGAGTGAGAGAGAGAGAGAGAGAGAGAGAGAGAGAGAGAGAGAGAGAGAGAGAGGTGGGGCTGGGGGCTGGCTTGTGAGGGAGGAGAGGGCTTAAGGAGAGAAGGACCCTCCCCCGGAGCCATCCCCTCCCACCAACCCACCAAACACCCTCCAGAAAATAACCGCGCCACAGTTTGTTAATATTTACCAAACCGGATGGGAGGTAGAAGGAACGTATCCAGCAGCTTCTGAAGGTTTCCCAGCGCTTAAAAAAACGCTACCCGCCGCCCCAACTCGGAAGTGAACTGTAAGCAACCTACAGGGACACGGTTGAGCCAGGCTTTGCCCTGAGCGCCTGCAGTCGGAGTTTCTTTCCACTTATCCCTTCGCTCTCCAGTGCTACCGGGTCCCTCACCATCTCTCTTGCGGGACGCCGGCTCATCAGCGACCAGGGCTGATAGTGGGGCAGCCGAGAGAACTGAGGGCTGGAGTGCAACGGGTGCTGAGGTCTGAGGGTCTTGCGGGTCTCCTGTAGCCCGCCCCACTGTTCCTGGCCGCCCCCGGTATTTGCTGTTGAGCTCTGAGAAACCCGCGCTAACGCACCGCGCCTCTTTGTCCCATCAGTCATTCTGACCAAATCTGCACTTTGGTGGCGTGAAACGACTTAGCTCTCCTTTCAAAAGGATTTTGTTCCTAGGGTATTCAGTACTAAACAAACTTCTTCAGTTTGTCAGTGAACAATTAAAAAAAAATGCAGTCCTGAGTGTCGCAGGCCGTTTGTCCTGGGCATCTGTGACCACCCCACCCCCACTCCCAACACACCTCGTCCCACCCCGGCGCGACTTTGCCTCGCTTTCCTTTTCGGGACCACAGGAGCACAGAGAACTGGCGTAGCTTTTTGTCGGGTCTCGAAAAACACTTGCAAGTTCTAGGGCCTCAGAGCCTTGCACCTAGTTGGGGCGTGCCATAAGAAACATCCACCCTCGCTTTTCGCTGTCGACTTCCTCGGGATTTTGAGCTTGTCCTTCCCTAGTCATTAAACCCTAACCTGGCTGGAAATAAAACTGCCCCACGAAGGAAGGCTGAGGAGGAGACACACACATTTCACTCTTGTGCCAACTGTCACTCTGGTACCAAATGCCAACCTACCATCTCTGCCAGAGGCCTCGGGGCCCTGCTTACCAAAGGAGCACACTTTTACCCAGTAGCAGAAAAAAAAATGCCTGATAGGGAATTTGGGAACCATTTCGTCGGTTAGTGACTGTCACATGGACGTAGAACCTTAATTCAGAACAGGGAGGTTGAAATCAAACTTTTGATAAGTATTCTGATTGCCTAAGATCACGCTCCTCCCATCTGCCAGTTCAATCCCGCCAGTTCCTAGTAAGATTAGGATCACCTAGTAAGATTGTCCTGCCCCACACCCACTTCGCTATATACTTCCATCCCAACAGGGAAGGTTGACTTCAGGGGTGTCCCTTCTGCCGCTTAGTGCTCACCAGGAAAACTTTTCTACCAGGAAACCAAGGCCTCTGGCTGTAGCTCTCTTCCCGTCTGGGTCAGAAGAGAGAATGAGCTGAGCAACCACACGCTCTGTACATTTTGCCCAGTAACTGTTGCAAGGAGGAGGGCACCGGAGGCCTAACCTTCCTTTCAACTCCAAGCATGAAACAAGCGGTAGCTAAAATTGGACGCTCCTCCCGCGCCATCACCACTCCCAGTCCTGTGAGTGGCAACCGTCCTTCACAGGGAGCAAGCATTTTCAAAGCCAGTGGAAACAGCTCCCTTCCTATGCTCACTACAATACCCTCTTTGGGATCAGTTTGCTAAATACCATTTAGTGTTTGCTTTGCTTGTGGTTTGCTCGGAGACCTCACGGCTTAAAATCTTAAATTTCTAAATCAAATCTCTCCTTTGCACAAACAACTGCATAGATTTCGTCTGAGCTTTACCAAGCCTGACAGTGTGTGTCGAAAAAGCATTTGCCAAATATCCCCTGGAAGAATTTCGACTGTGTTTGGTGGCTAACCCCCCCCCCTTAAGTTTTGCTTCGCGCTGTGTGAAACTGAAGGCGGAACTCCAAGCTATTATTTTTATTGGAGGGAATATTGCTAAAGCTACCTTGGTATTGAAGGGATTAACTAGCTCTTTCTCCCAGCCCCTAACTCTGGGGTTAAGACAGCAGTAGATCAACTGTATAATGTGTGCACTGTTCGCTCATTTGTACAAGCAGAACAAAGGTTGGACTAAACCAAATTGCATTGCACTTGTGAACCGAGTCCCGATGTGAAGTATCTTTTACAGCGGGGGAAAGAGAACAATTTCGTGTATGTCTAAAAGGGAATAACAAAGCCACTTTCTCCAGCAGCTCAAAGTGAAGTATCGAGGCGTGACATTCCCAGGGTGAGGAGGGACAAAAGCAGGGTCAGGGGGATGAAAAAGAGAATCAAACAGCCACTTTCACATGTGTGCCCTCAACTGCTGCACCTCTCCATAATAGGAAACAAATGTTGTAAAAGCCGGGATTGCTTCCATTCATTCAAAATAGCAAATGATAGCTAAACAACATTGTCAAAACTGAATCAACTCCTGCGCAGTACCACCCAGAAAAAGGTATTGTGCTTTGTTTAATAGCGGGGTGGGGCGAACGGCCTTTTTTT
>PVIU01010328.1:0-70779 GCA_004026605.1 Ondatra zibethicus | reverse complement strand
ACAAGGAAAACATTGGAGAGAGGACAGGGAAGGGGGAAATGATATAACTACATTTTAATTTTAAAATGAAAATACATATTCAAAAAATCTATACTCCACAAAACTTGCAAATCTAAAAGGAATAGATAAATTTCTACATATATGGGGCTAACCAAGGCTAAATCAATACAAAATTAATAATTTTAATAGATCTATAACATCCAATAAAATGGAAGCCATATTAAAAATCTCTCAAATTAGATCTAGAGGTTGACCTCAAAGGTTAATAAGTACTTTCTTGTTGTCGGAGGCTACTCGTTCATTCCCTGCTGCTCAGACTCAAAATAATCACACAGAAACTGCATTAATCAAAACTCTACTTGGCAATTAGCTTTAACATATTAGTAGCTCTTATATCTTAAATTAACCCATTTCTATTAATCTGTGTATTGCCACAAGGTAGTGGTTTACTGAGCAAAGTTCTGGTGTCTGTCTCCTCCAGTGGCTACAAGGTGTCTCACTGACTCTGCCTACTTTCTCCCAGCATTCAGTTTAGTTTTCCTGCATAGCTCTATTCTGCCCTATCACAGACCAAATCAGCTTCATTATTTATTAACCAATAAAAGCAACATATGTAGAGAAGGACATCCCACACCACTTTCTAATCTTGCAGAAGACTGGGATTCAGTTACCTGCACTTACATGATGACTCAGAACCACATACAAATCCCGTTCTAGGTGAGCCAATACCTCTGAGGGCTGCTACATGCACATGGTGCAGTGCATATGAGCTCACTCAAGTATAAATAAATACACACACATGAAAATGAATAAGTAAATAGAAAATTTTTTAAATGTCACAACTAAAAAAAAAATCCCAAGGCCAGGCAGATTCAGCATGAATTTTACTAGACTTTAAAGGAAGAACTAATACCAACACTCCTCAAATCGTTTGGTAAAACAGAAAATGAAAGAACATTTCCAAAATCTTTTTTTGAAGCCACTATTACCCTGATACCAAAATCAAAGACCCAATTAAAAGACAAATATAGAGCAATAGCTCTGATAAACATGGATGAAACAGTCTCAATAAAATACAAACCAAATCTGAAAACACATAAAAAATTATTCACCATGATAGAGCCAGCTTCAATCCAAGGATGCAGGGATGATTTATCATATACGAATCAAAAATTTAATTCACCACATGAATAGAACCAAAGACAGAAACCACATGATCATTCTATTAGATGCAAAATCCAGTGTCCCTTCATGATAAAAAATCCCAGAGAATTTGGAACAGAGAGGATAAAGCTTAGCACAAATGGGTAATAAATATATGATAAGACTGTAGCCAAAGTCTTGAAAAAAGAGAAAAACTCTAAAATAAGGATTAATACAAAAGTGTCCATTCTCTGTACTCATGTCCAATATAGTATTTTAAGTCCTAGATAGAACAATAAGACAATTGAATGAGGTAAGTAGGGTATAAATAGAAAAGTAAGGCATCCAATATTCTTATTTGCAGATGGTGTGATTCTACACATAGAAAACCCTAATGACTCTACCAGAAATCTCCTAAAACTGATAAACACAGTGAGCAAAGTAGTAAGATACAAAATTTACACAGAAAAATTAGTAGCCTTCCTAATTACAAATGATAGACACACCAAGAAAAGAAATTAGGGAGATGATTCTATGCACAATAGTTTCAAGGGAAATGAAATATCTTGGAATAACCCTAACAAAGAAAATGAAAAAATTGCACACTGAAAATTTTAAGACACTGAAGAAAGAAACTGAAGATGCCAGAAGCTGGAAGACCTCTCATGCTCATGGACTAGGAAGATTAATATTGTGGAATGGCCATCCTTCCAAAAGTAATCTAAGGGCTGGAGAGATGGCTCAGTGGTTAAGAGCACTGCCTGCTCTTCCAAAGGTCCTGAGTTCAATTCCCAGCAACCACATGGTGCCTCACAGCCATCTGTAATGAGATCTGGTGCCCTCTTCTGGCCTGCAGGCATACATGGAGACAGAATACTGAGAATATTGTATACATAATAAATAAATAAATCTTAAAAAAACAAAAGTAATCTAAGGTTCAACACAATCTTTATCAAAATTCCAATGTAATCCTTCAGAAAATTGGAAAAAAAAATCTTAGATTTAGTACAAAATGCAAAAGACCCAGTATAACCAAAGCAATCCTAAACAGTTTAAAAATAAGTCTGCTAGAGGCATCACCACCTAAGAGCTCAAGCTATACTATGGAGCTATAGTATTAAAAACAGGCTAGCATTGGCATAAAAAGACATCGATTAAAGGAATCGAATTGAGGACCCATATATAAGCCTACAGTTTTACAGCTAACTGGCTTTTGACAAAGATGGAAACAATGCAAATTTAAAAAGACAGCATCTTCAACAAAGATACTGATCAAACTAGGTAGCTACATATAGAAGAATGAAACTGGATTCATATCACTTCCCAACACAAAATTCAACTCCAAATGGATCAAGGACCTCAATATAAGACCTGATATACTAAATCTGTTAGAAATGAAAGTAGAGAACATGCTCAGACTCATGGACACAGGAAAGGACTTTCTAAACAGGATCCTGGTAGTCCAGGTGCTAAGAGCCATTAATAAATGGGACCTCATAAAACTAAATGCTTCTGTACAGGAAAAGAAACCATCACTCAAATAACATATCATCCTATAGAATAAAAAAAGAAATCTTTACCAACTATACAGCTGACAAAGTTTGGTGTCTAGAATGTACTCCAGAACTTGAGGGTAAAACCCTATCAATGAAGATACCATATACTTGAGTGAGGCACTATGGAGAAATAAGGCTGGTACTGAGCTAGAAGCTTCATCGCTGTTGACTAGTCTTCACAGTGCTGGAAGGGGCTATGCATATCACTAGAGAAGAACAGAAGTCATTAGTAGTATTCACTTGTGAACCCTGTGAGCTCCAATAATTACTGGCCTGGCAAGACCTGCCCCATAGCATAATAATGGTATGGATGTTATAGGAGGAACCAATCATTTCTTTTCTTTTTATTTAAGTGGCACTCCATAAAAAAAAATGCCTGGCAACATTTTTTGACCAAGAAGCTTTAATTAGATAGATAATAGGCCTTATGGAAAAACAAAACCTACTATAAATATTCTACAAAATTTACATAGTATTAAACCTACTCTCACTGACTGTCTTTATATCCATAGATTAATGTAATGCATCCCTTCACCTTCATCTGAGAAGATTATATTTGAAATAGAGAGGAATAAATCCACAACTAGACAAATTGTAGAGAAAAAGAGACTGTAAAATGTTCAGCCCTAAATTGGACATCAATAGCACATTGCCTTCCAGATAGGCTCAGAGATAATTGTGAAATACAGGGTAGAAACAGTGTAAGAGCCAGACAGAGGCAGTGGTTGACTACAAAGAAATGGTGTTTTCTAGGCACAACAAGGTAATTAGTTGCACACATGAACTCAAAGCAGTGTGGCAGAATACACAAGATCTGAACAAGCTTAAATTGAACAAAAATATCAGCATGAAGAGACATAGGAAGCATAACTCTGAGCAAGCTTTGGAGAAGCCAGAATTGTTAATCATGTGGGCCTGCTTTCTTCAGTGTAAGGATGCTGCCTGGTCATCTGAAATGCTGGACTCAAAGTGGTCAAACAAACTGGTGGACCTTTGCAATTCTACTAGGAGCCAGCCAGAATTTTCCCCAAATTCTGAGAATTGTTTAGACTCTAATCCTGGGCTTTGTCTCTCAGTGAATAGAAACTCATCCTTATGAAAGAGGCTCCATGTGCTTTGTATCCTCCAACAATAGAATCCCTCCTTATGCTTATTATAACTCTCTAGGCCCTAATGCAGAGCACTGTTTCCCAGGCAGTAGAACTCATTCTCATGATAAAGGTCTCAGGTACTTTGCTGTAGTGGTGTATTTTACAAGGGAACATCTTTGCAGCCACCCATGAAGCTTTGTTATGAGAACTGTCACATGGAGACATTTCCCCCCAAAGTTTTACTGTATTTAAATGTGTAAGAAAACTAAACCACCAAGGGATCATATTCTATAGACGTTTTGATGCAGTCTGACTATCAAATCTGGCTGCCCCAAGTTTTCATTCTCACCTCTTCATGGTTCCTTTCCAGACCAGCAGTGATTCCTTCAGGGAACCCCCCAACAAAGAAAAAAAGTGGGCACAAAGTCCAACAGTTAGCTGAGGATTGATAGCTGCTAGGAGGAAGAGAGTCAGTTGTCTTTTAAGAGTGTAGACCCCAGTAGGTTGAAAGGCCACACATCCAAGAGTATACAGGCAGCACAAATCAGACCAGATAAATTTGAAACATAAACTTTTGAAAAAGAGGACACAAATTTGCATATGTAGTCCGGCAGGGGTGGCTCTTGTAAGAGATACAGGGAGGGGGAAAATATGATCAAATATATTGTACAAAATTCTCAAAGAGCTAATAAAACAACAAGAAAATAAAATTAAATGAGCCCTGTCTGTGTGACTCAAAAGCAAGTGTGACAAGATTTTAATGGAGCCAGAAGCCCTGTGGGAAAACTTATTCAAAAGCCCATCTTGCTGTCTGTCAGTTTCTGGAAGATTTTACTGCCTAGGCAAAAAGGTGAAAACGGGTTTCTCTGGAAGAACTGTCACTAACAATCCTTCTTGTATGGAACTTGTGTGCTATAGGACCAAATTGCTATTGCCAGGGTAGCTTGGCTGCTACTGAGACAATCAACTACTTCCCAGGTATATTTAAAGCCATTCCACATGTGGGAACAGGTTTGGTACTATAAGACTGTGCAAACCTTTCTAGGAAGGTCACAGGCCCCAGTGGAGAGGTTTCTGCTATTGTTTTATTAAATGAAGGTTATATGCTTGTCAAATTGTCTTCTAAACATTTGTGCTTGTATCTGTAAATTACTACTAGTACTATCAGTCTTGGTTGAATGTGAAAGTAACATGACTTTTCATCATCCCCTCCTCAAAACTCAGAGAACACCATAGAAGAAAAGATCGGAATTCTGTTGCAGAGGAAGGAGTGGCATGCTGTGTAGCTATGCCCTCTCAGAGGAAATAGGGAGGTTAGTAAGTGTCAAGAAGTTCATGAAACTCACAAGGACTTAAAAGTCCTCTCTCCTAGGTTATGTGAACATCAAACAATTGGTGAAGAAGGGGAGATACTCAGAATTTTTTTGCCTGGAAGTTGCTCTGTAGGAAACACCAGGAAAGACATATTCTTGAGTTTCCACCCTTACTAGGGGGGCTTTCTGGTAATGCAGATGTTCCAATGTCACACATATCCTATACATAAGTCCTTCATCCATGTTCCTGTACATAACCCAATAAACCTACTGGTTCATCAAACTAGACTGGGATAGAATTGTTCTTTGAGCCATTATTGGTGTACCATCTGCAGTGAATAGATATTAATTCATATCTCCCAGAAAATGTCATGTAGCCAGAGTTCACTGCAGGACAAGTATTAAAACCAAGAGATGGGAGGATGGCCATAGAAGAGAAAGGGAAGCAGACGGTTTAGGTCAAGTAACAGACAATGACTGCAGTGACCATATCTGTAATACATTTTCTTCAGTAGTATAGCCACTCGTGAGTTGTCCATGTCCAGTAAATAGTCCTCTAGCCGCATTCATACCGGCAGCTGTAATTACACTCAGTAGGATGAAAAGAAAGAGCAACAGAGACATGGAGAGAAAAGCAGATGGGGAGAGGGGAATCAGTGACAGCAGGAAGGTGGTGAGAGGGCCATGCAGAGTGATTACAATCACAATACATGGTCTATAACACACATGATTTTCAAACAATTACATTAAAAATGAGGAATAAGAAGAGATTGCTACTAACATACGCATGCCTATATCCTCTGGCACACTGTAAACAATTTGAGAAATCACACTGTCTTAGAAATAGTTGGAAGTGTTTTCCTTGGGAATGGTGGTTATGAAATAGTGCACTGATCATGATATAATTTAATCTGAAGGAATAAAAAGGAGACGTTGTAATCAGGGAACACTGTCATCAAATGATGCTGTGGTGGATGTGGGCTCATGTGAGCTAGAGATCATTCTGTGTTCTTTACAATTAGCAAAAATCTGCCTTTTTCTTAGTCATGTTTCACTTAGGTATAATTAATAGCCAAAGTTGTCTTGGAAGTGCGTTAGTACAATTGTTTTCATAAAGGTTACAGCAAATGAGTCATTAGGGGATGTGTCTCTTCCTTTCCAGGCATCAAAAAGTGCTCATCTACCACAATATGACTACTCCAAGGGCGCTATAGCAGTGCACACACCTGGGCAGCAACCAGCAGCTCTCTAATTGGACGTAAAACAACTCACTCAACAAAAGGGAAATCATGTCTGGAACCTAGTCAACTACCAGCTAGTGAAGTCCATGAATCTTGGAGGAGAACTTAGAACCACCACTTTATTAAACTGGTAAATTCCCTAACTAGATTCTAAATATTTGTCCTTATACTCAGAGATAAGTGTTGTCCTCACCCTCATCAATAGATAGAGATCACTATAGAAAAACACAAACAATTAAAATGCATAGATGTGGACTCCAGTCCCAATGAATACATCTACAGAACAACACCTACATCAGAGGTCAGTGATGATTGCAGAAGAGGGGTGAACAAGATTGTAAGAGCCAAAGGATCGGTATGTTTGCTTTGAAATTGTGTCTCCAAGGACATAAAGTCTCAAAAACATGACTGCCTAAACATGAGATAACAATAGACATGCTAACATGGGTGGGAGAAAGCCCTAAAGGCTTTATCCTTACACAAGGAACTACAAGTAACTATGGAATGCAGAGAGTGAGAGAAATAGTCCTCTAGGGTAGAACACACTGACTGGCTGTCCAATACCAAATGGTCAGCTCTGAAAACATGCATATAAGTAACATACACAGACTGAAGAGGGTGCATTTATGTATTTAGGAATATATATGTATATGTTATATATATATATACAGACATATATAGAGAGAGAAGTATATAACAACAATTAATTTTAAAAGGCTATGAATTTGAAAAAGAACAAGGAAGGATATGGAAAGGTTTGGGTGGAGGAAAGAGAAGTAGGAAATGATGTATTTATATTATAATCCAAAAAAAGTTATTGTAAAGTATTAGTCTCTTCTGAAATCACTGTGGGGATGGTTTAAACAAAAAAAAATAGAATGCTTTACAGTATAGGCATAGAACTCCCACATGTTTCGGGGGATGGCAAAGAGCACAATTCAACATATCGCCCTAGTAAGGACGTGCATAAGATATGATAATGTGAGTATGTATCTCTGCACCAAAACCAGATCTTTAAAATGATTAATAAATAAAACCTCCCCAAAAGGAAATAAAAACGGGCTTAGGGGTACACACTTGTAAGCCTGACATTTGAGTCTAAAAAGTGTGCCAAGAGCTCTATGCCACCAGTCTCGGTTACAGAATCAGTTCCTGCCTCATTTTAAAAAGAGGAAAAGAAAAATAAAAGAATGAAAATAAAGAGTTTGTGTGTATATACATACACACACACACACACACACACACACACACACATTGGTTATATTAAGGATTTAATTCACCTGATTCACATTATGGCAAAATAATAGTTATTATCAGCTTAAAAAGATTAAAGTAGCCTAAATAATAACAGGGAACTGATTGAGATGATTAGACGCCACACTTTGAAAACATAATTTAAACTTACAATAGTTTATGCTTCATTTGTAAACATTTCACATGCATAATAAACACTCATATTTTCAGAATACAAGCAGGCAGCATTCACTGAGTACCAAGCAATGGATGGTGAAGTAAAGACACCCAGACAAACAAGAAGACCTGATGCTCAACGGTCTTCAATCTCCCTCTCCCTGGCTCCCCACCCCCGCATCTTCCTTGAGAAGCTGAAGGTGTATTTATAGTATAAACACAATGAAAACATCACAAACCCTGTTCTTGAGATACAACGTAGAAGTTGGCCTGAGTCAATGCTAAATGTTTAATATCTGTTTAAGTGCAAAGTGGTGAAAATAATTGAATTAAATATCATGCTTAAATGTTAAGGAAGACAGATGAAGCCTAAGCAGAACATACTAAAACAATATTCTAAAAATAAGTTCATTTTAAGCACTAGATTATTTGAAATATAAAATTAAATGCCAAACCCAACAGCTAATCTAAGTAAGGAAATATTATAAACACATAAAACTAGTTATTAAAATGAAAATATAAATACAGATAAAAATTTAATTGAAATACATATTCAATTTAATTTGAAACCTGGACTTTTTATGAAAATACAAATTATCAAAATTATTTGTAAAAGGAAGTTGGATTAAATTTCTGAACAAAGGTGTCCAATACATCTATAGTCATTATCTGTACTTATGGTGTGTGTATGATATGTCTCTCATAAAGGTTCTCATATTGAAGGCTTGGTCCCTGTGGCTGGTCCTATTCTGGAGGTTCTGGGGACTTCAGAAGAAAAGGATTACCCGGAAGGAGGTCATGAGGTGTGTTTCCAAGGACCGTTTCTTGTTCCAAATTCTGTGTCTTCCTCCAAAATCTCTTTTGCCATGTGCTGTCCTTTTCTTCTGACCCAAAGTAATGGAGCCAATTGGCCATGAACTGAAATTCCTCCTTCCTCACTTGCTTGTGCCCGGTGTTTTGCCACAGCAGCAAAAATCTCACTAATTCGCTAATACTCCACCTCCTTTTGCAGATGGTGACCATTTCCAAGAACCTCCCACATCACGGGAGTTAGAACTCTTCCTCACAGCCAAGCCCACAGGCCAGCCTAATCTAGACAAGTACTCACTGAGACTTCCTTCCTGGGTGACTCTGCCTTGTGTAGTTGTTGATCTTTTCATCTTCTACTCTTTGCTCTTTTTTGGCTCTTTTGAGGGGCCCATCACCCAGCTCCCAAACTAATCACACACAGAGGCTTATTCTTGCTTATGAACATCTGACCTTAGCTTGGCTTATGTCTAGCCAGCTTTACTTAACTTAAATTATCCCCATCTACCATTTTTCTTATTTCTGTGTATCTTACTTTCACTCTTACTCCATGGCTTGCTGGGTGGCTAGGTGGCTGGGTGGCTGAGCCCTGATATCCTTCTCTCCTTGTTCTCTCATTCCCCTTCTTCTCTTTTATTCTCAGAGTCCTCCTCCTATTTATCCTCTCTCCTGCCAGTCCGCCTATCCTTTCTCCTTCCTTGCTTTTGACCATTCATCTCTGTATTAAAACCATCAGGTGTTTTAGACCGGCAAAGAATCACAGCTTCATGGAGTTAAACAAATGCAACATAAACAAAAGCAACATATCTTTACATCATTAAACAAATGTTCCACAACATAAACAAATGTAACACAACTTAAAATAATATTCCACAACAACCTTGTGTATTATTGGTCTTTTTGTCTAAAAATCATGTGGCTCTAGGAGTGTGGATTTATTTGTAGATAATCACTTCTGACCATCTCAGGTGCCTTCCAGAGATGCATCCAGAGAAGAACACTGGGGACCCTGCGAGCCTGCAGCAGCTACAGGGTCCGTGCTTCTGTGCATCTGTTTTAATGTCCATTACCTATGGAGGAAATGTTGTTTGGGCTGTAAGTCTAAATACTGTCCTCTTCTACAGAGCGAGTCTGTTCCTTTGGAGGCTTGTTTATGTGTTGCCTGCCTGTAGTCACTTTGTAACTGGATATGTTTTCTGGTTGCTTTGTGGCTAGAGTTTTTAGATAAATTATAGCTATGTTTTGGCAAATGTGTCTAGTTGCATAATTTCAAGCACAAGTTGTATCTCAATTTTTTTGGGCTTCTGTCTTTGCAGGTACCCTGGGCTTTTGTGTGTTTCTGTTCTACCCCACTCCTTTCTGCAAACATGTCATTTTTTCTGTGAATGTATGATCCTCTCAGGTGATGACTAAGCCCTTATCAACAGCAACTGCACCAGTTGATAACTTTAGTATACAGAACAACGGAATCGGCAAATGGTGCATTTGAAGTGGTTTATTCAGAAACGAGAAAAATGGTTCTAAAAAGTCACTGGGAAAATAGACTAAACAAAACTTTGTTTTCTGATTTTCCAAATACAAACTTCTGGGAAAAGAAAAACAATTTAAAACATCCTGAGAAATACTTGGACCCTCACTTCCCAA
This sequence comes from Ondatra zibethicus, assembly GCA_004026605.1. Classification (NCBI taxonomy): domain Eukaryota; kingdom Metazoa; phylum Chordata; class Mammalia; order Rodentia; family Cricetidae; genus Ondatra; species Ondatra zibethicus. The sequence continues at coordinate 60,574 of PVIU01010328.1, read as the reverse complement.
CTTGACTCCTTCTGTTCAAGATGCTACACGGTCATTACCAAACCGACGTGACATTATGTGCCGTAACTAGGGTAGCCATACAGTCAATGTGCTGCTGCTGCTTCTGGTACAGCTGTTAATAGACTCTCACTCTTGTATGTTTAGGTGTTTGGAAAATTCATAAGATAACTACCTTAGATTTAAATGGAAGTTTTGACATTCAAGGGCACAGGCATTGTCCAAAGCAGAGGAACCAATAAAGGTGATGCTATTATCACTTCTACATCAACTGTGACTGAGCACCTGTCTGGAGTAACCTAAGGAAGATGGGATTTGTTTTGGTCCATGATTAAGTGAATACAGTTCAGACAATACAGACAGGAAAGGCAGAACTTGGGAAATAGTTTGAGGTAATAATGTCAGGAGTGTGATGTGAGTTGATCACACTGTGGTGGATAACCAGGATAAAGACTGACTAGTCCACAAGAGCAGTCAGGAATTAACCACAAAAGACCTGCTCTGATAGCCAATGCCATCTGGCAAGGCCCTACCAACCAAAGGATGTGCAGCCTCCCCAAGCAGTACCATCAGTTGGGAACCAAGAGTGTTAATATGTGAGCCTGTGAAGGGTGTTTCACATTAAAAAGTAATACAGCAACTTTGAGGGGTTCCTTATTGGTTAAGATAGTCTACTCCACCTTTGGTTGAAAAGAATACCTTCCTCTCCCTCCCTCATCCCCTACCACACTTACTCCAAGGCTCACCCCCAAGCTAAGAAAAAAGGATAAATGGACTTTGTGTTTCTTAAGGCAGTCCCCAAATGTATACATTGCCTCTCGGCAAGAAGAGGTCTAGAGCCGAGGACGAAAACGTGAATGGGCAAAACATGCAGCTCAGTCCCTGGGTGGCTTGCCCCTACAAAGCCATAGGCATGGCTTGCCAGGTTCCTCTGGGAGACACATGTTTCCAATATTACTAGCAGGGGGAACAGAGCATGATTGTTCTTATTCATCTTGTGCACTCCCTGATTTATTTTATTCAAAGATGCCGGTGAGGGAAAGTTCAATGAACAACGTTCTGTGCAGTTTCCTCCATGTGCTCAATCATCTCCTACCTCAAGGCCAGAAGGTAGCCTATAAGAGGCTGGGGAATACCCAATGCCTGCAGATGGATAGGTAAGCCAGAATGGACTGGTACCCAGAAGGATGTTTTCTACACTTGATGGGATGCGACATAGTCTTTGTGTTCTCTGGATGCTCATGCTTCAGCAGAAACATCATGGTGCCTCCCATACTGCTGCTTTGCCACAGCTTCTGTTGTCTGTGTGCACTTGGATCTGTAGAGGGCTTTGTTTGCACCATCTTTATCTGTTCATTTTGGTGAACTGACTGTTCACTAGATCTTCAAAAAGAGCCTGCGAGGGCAGAGCTTTGCTCAAATATTTTCTCTCCCCTTCCCACTCCACTCCCCACTTCTCATCTTCAGTCAACTCTGCCAAGAGCTTGTTCTAATACCCTGGTTAGCATAGGGGTCCCCATATTCAGGGTCACTGTGATTTTACCTCATACTTAGCCCCCAAAATGTGAGACATCATACATACCTACCACCTGTATTATCTTAAATCCCAAACTGACGTAGGCTTCTCAGCTTGAGTTTCTTTTCATTGTAAGACATTCACCTCAGATTATTTTGTTGGTTATGTTTTATCTATTTGTTTTGACTAATATTTCATGTACTTTACTACTGTCTAATTTATTCTCTAAGTTGTTGCAGATATTATGTTTACAAATGCTATTAATGTTCAATTTAGAGGATTATTGTGTACTTTTATTTTCCTGAACATGGGCTGCATTTGAGTTGCTGTCATTTATAATTCAATATAGAGAAACATATGGCACATTGGCTTTGTCATTTCCTCGTTGTGGATTTTATGGTTAACGCTCTGTTGCCTTGAACATGAGCGACCATCACAGCTATGAGTGGGCTTGGAGAGAGAGTGTATTATATGATCTAATACCAGTACCACTTGTGCTATATGCATTTTCTATATCCTTAATTATTTGCTGGATGATGTAAGGGGGCAAACCCTACACTTAGGGGTTTATATTAGCTTTATTGATGCCTTGTACTTTTAAACCTCTGAATGATGCCAGTTACAACACAACGTTCCCTATTATGTGCCCTTTCTAACACATTTAGTCAACAGAAAATAACTCTTTTTTAGTGCTTAGTGGTGGTGTTTCTTCTGATTGTTTTATAATACAACATCAGCATGAACTCCCCTCCTTTCATACATTCTCAACTTGAGCATTATCATCTTCTCACTTTCTTTTTCTCTTAGTTACTTTTATCTGTGCCTCTGATAAATATTACATAGCTTGATTTTTGTGATTGGGTTGATATAAGAATATAATAGTTTTTAATTTACCAGGAGAGTTTAGTCATTCTCCTTTACAGTGCTTTGCTTTATTGGTCTTCAAATTATTTTAGTGGTTGAAATTTCTCCTTAGTAGAACAAATATCAGTGGTTTTAACAAGCCAATAAAAGATATGACAGCGAATAACATGTCTAATATGCAACCTAGGAGCTTTGCCACCACCTTAGCTTCTCAAGCTCTTGGAGGGGGCAGGTATCTTGGTGATTTTGGTGATTTAGCACTTCGAGGTGTATTGGCTCAAACATTAGGCTCCTTTACTCCCTGGTAAATAATCTTGGGCAAGATGGTTTTTTTCCAAATTAGATTCCATTCACATAATATTAATATAAAGGAAATTGTTTTAACTGCCTTAGCGTATCACAGAGAATTATTTGACAATACACGTAAATCACTCAGGGTAGAGTAATCACCAAAAACTAGCAGATACTCACATTTGTAAGTTATCATTTCTTTTTGCTTTTATTTATTTGAGGCAGCTCCTAATATAACTTTATTTCAATGGAATAATATAAAATACTAGCTAAATCAAACATACCCCGCTTTCTCTACTCGTCTGTGCCTTGTACTTTTATTACTTCTTTTCATAATGCCTTCAGTATGATTCTTCTCCATGCTGCTCTTTCCATAAATTGCTGAGATGACTTGAATATTAATTTCTTCATTGTGGCGATGTTTGTGTATGATGGCTGAACAGGTGTTAAGAGGGTAAATAGCATCAGCTTATTTTTATTGTGTACATTGTGAGTTCCACAAAGATGAATTTTGGGCATGTTTTCTCTCATAAACTGAAGAGTTCTTGGGCCATGAGAGGACCTAAAGACATATTCATTTAATCCGAGTAGTGTTGGCATTGAGAACTCAAAACGGCAGTGGAACCATCCACTCAGACAAACACTAAGCACCTCTTGTGTCCAAAGGGTAGAGGGCAGAGGAGTCAGTAGAGCATTAGCTGATAAGATCACTTTAGCAGCCCCTTTCTTCACTTGGCCACACACCCTACATTTCTGAAGAGGCCAGAGCAGCCTACTTACTGGGAAACTACAAATAAAATCCCAAAATAGGGTTAAAAAGAGAGACAGACTCTTTTCTTGATATGGAAAGGAGTGAAGATTTCATCCTAAGTGAAACTGGTACTAGACTGCTTTGAACACAGTGGAAATCTGAATGGTTTGGATACTAGAAATAATTAGAATAATTCTTAATTACTTAAAACATCACAGAGGTTGTCAAGATTTCATTTTGCACCATGGGGCCTTAGGATGGGGAGCTTCCTGGCTGCATTCTGTTGGCCAGGCATGTTTTACAGACTGGATGTGCTGCACATTAAACCATATATTTCAGTTTCTCACCTGTGATTCTTCTCCTGAGAAAGTTCCTAGCATCCATCAGGGTGCACATATGTGGAGGCTTTTCTTCACCATGGGCAATTCAAGTCCTTCTGTTCAGGCGTGTGATAAAGCACTTCAGGAATACTTGGTAAGGGAAGGCAGAAAGAGCAATTTCCTTTTTCTGAACTACATGACAATAAAATTCAGTTAAGTAAATGGGGTCCACACTGACCATCGAAAGCTCCATCTGCTTTTCCTGTGTGAGCCAATGTGAGAATAAATGCTGCACATCGCTGGTAAGGAAAAAACACTTTTCTTTCCTCCTCCTTGGCATCAGTAATATATAATTGTGTATGTGATTTTATTTATTTATGTATAATGTTTATTCATCGATATAGGTACTTATTTCAATTTGTTTAGAATAAAAACCACAGTGTTGTTTGTTTACTCATGGCACATTAGTAAAATGGCTTTGCACATTTGTCCCAGCCTTTGGTTTAAGTTTGGTGCTAGATTGTGCCTGTTTCTATGCTCAGCATCAAGATTTATAATTGAATCCATCAATTCTTCCGAGTGAGCAAAGTCCCGGTCATTCTTGTCTGCTTTATCAGTAACATACCCAGCCACTCTGGAATTTTCTTCTCAGGGACAATGTTCAATGCGCCCCTTCCTCCGACACACACACACACACACACACACACACACACACACACGCACGCATGCACGCACACACACACTAAAACAATGATAACCATGTAGCTGGCCCTCAGTAAGAACCAACCCCACTTCTGTGACAAACATATGAGACTGTCCCATGGCCTGGCACCTCCATGCTAATGTTGGGATGGGATGCACAGCTGCATCTCAGAGTTTCTGAGACTCCGACCCTCCATCTGCTCTTGGCTCCTAGAGGACAGCTGTGAAGGTTTGGGTATCATTGAAGCAGTGCATGAAAAAGACCTAGAGTCTGTCTTAGTTACAGTTAATATTGCTGTGATGGGACACCACTGTTGGGGGCTGCAGACCCCTGGCCCCCTGACTTTCTTTGCCTGCCTCAGACCCTTTGCCTGCTGGAGTGAACTGAGCAAAACACCTGTGCCTGCAGCTGCCCTGAGCACTAGACCTTGATGGCAGGGGAGTGGGTTCTGATGAGGCCTGCAGCTGAAAGATCCCGAGAGCTGGGGCGTGGCTTTCAGTTAAGAATCCCTATATAAGTGTGCCCAGAGCACAACAAACTTGGCATTTTTGTATCAAGAATAACCCGTGTCCCCGTGTCTCTGTCTGTCTGTGTGTGTGTGTGTGTGTTTAAGTCTTCAGCTTAGTTCCCAGCTCACGTACCATCCCACAATGCAGGCACTATTTGGCTGACATATCTTGAGTCAAAGTACAATGAGGAAGTACCCCGCAGGAAGCTGGAGGCAAGAGCTGGCATAGATACTCTGGAGGGATGCTGCCTATTTGAGTGCCTCCTATTCATTGTAAGTCTTCATAAGTGTGATCCTGAATAATCAAATAACATAGTCAATACTAGATTGTCTTGAAATTTCCTCTGCCAATGGCATTTATCCAGAACTCTTCAATTTAACTCATAAAAACTAGAGGAAACTATTTTCATCCTTTTATTTATTTTGTTTAATTACTGAAGCTATTTCTGCATGGAAGAAGAATTTTTGAAAGTTTATTTTTCCTTAGATACAAGTATACTTATGCTTGAGCTGGCTGAAGCGTAATGCCTAGTGTTCTTTCTTAAGGATTATCCTGTTACAGCTAGAAAATGAAAACAAAGAGTATGCCTTGAGAAAAGAGAAATGGGAGCTCCCACCCCCATTCCCTGTGGAGAGCTCCCAATATTAGGTGCAGGCTGCCTGCCCCCTCAGGTGGCAATGATAATACAATTCTTTCCGATCACCTTCCACAGTTTTCAGAACCTTCACAGCAGTCTTAGGGTCAGTTTGCTTTTCATATGAATTAAATTCAGGAGATTCATGCAATGTTTATATACTCCTTCCCTTGTATTCCATTTAGAGACTTTTCCATTGTCTTCTGGTAACCTCTAACAATAGGAATGCATAAACTATGGTTCTGTGTGTGTGTGTGTGTGTGTGTCTGTGTGTCTGTGTGTCTGTGTCTGTGTCTGTATCTTTGAATGTGTACTCATAGCCACATGTCACAGCATGTGTGAAAGCCAGAGGACAGTTTTTGAAAGGCAATCTCCATGTCATTTCTGTCACCCATGCTGTTCCTGCCGCTGTGCATGAGCTTCCAGACAAGTCTTCCAACTCTGAATGGCATCTCAGCAGAAGCAATGTGCCCCTGGGTCTTATGGATTGAACTAAGGTTGTCATGTTGGCACAACTAGATCATTTACCCACTGAGCTAGCTCCCAATATATCTACATATGCTCTCAGTCAAGCAAAGGAGCTCAGGTTAAACACACTCTGCACAGAAGCCTGGCACTCTTCAAGCAAAAAGGAATACACCTCCAAGGAATCATGGATGTGACTTTGAGGTATGATGTAAATCTGAATAAGGCTTAAAAGAAATGCCGAGCATCTTAAAATTTTACCAACAATAGTCTTTCCAGCTTAGAGTAAAATGGATGGGAAGAGATGATAATGAAAAGCTAAGAAAATTGACATTCCTAAGCCCCAGTCTAGCAAAGATGGGCATCAGATAGAGGAAGCTACTATTTATGAGGGGAGAGAAAGGATGGAGACTTGGAGGACCAAATGGTAGGGGCAAGGATCAAGAGGAACAGTGGATTAGCTTGTGAGGACAGAGATGGGTCATAATCAAAGAGCATTCTCTCCCTCCTCCCTAGAGTAGTGGCCCTAATAGTATGTGCTCAGAAATAGTGCTGAAAGACAGGCTTGGTTTCCATGGGCCTCCATCATTGAAGACAACTCACGCCTGGGAGTGGCCATGGCAATTCTCTTTTTCCAGCCTCCTGACTGTATACTAGCTGGAAGGATGGAATTAATTGTTCATTCATGTCACAGACCTAGCAATTACAAGGAACTATGCTGAGGAACCCCATACATATCTAGTCCTGACTTAGAAAACAAGACACAGGACTTTGAGCCAATGCTATAAAGAGATCGAACGCTAGAGCGGAAGGAGTGTATTTTGTATGGGTCAGGTATGAATTTCTGTGGCCAAAGGGCAGACTGTAACCTTTGCCAGTTACTAACAAGTCCTCTCCACTGTTTGTACATTTTCTTGCCCTTCTATCAAACATAGAATCAATCTGCCCTCCTTTCTACTGAGTCTAGACTGGCCTTTAGATTCATCTAAATATAGAAGAGGTGTATGAGTAACCAATGTGTCCCTGTGGCAAGTGTTTCAGAACCTGAAAACTTCTTCTACTTTCAATGGAGCCAGCACTTCGTAACAGAATCAATTATTCAAATGAAGAATAACTCCCATCCAGCTGCCAGCTGTTTGGGCTAGCCCCATTGAGAGAAGAGACACGTAATGAATACCATTTTATGTGCTGTATCCCAGTAAAGCTCTCAGCCAAATACAGTGATGTAGGCCAATCTAAGAGATAACAATAACAGAAAAAACAACCAACCAATCAAACAAACAAAAAAAACCCCAGAAGTCAAACCAAAGAATGTAAGCAATAAAAGCTTACTCTGTTACAAAAATCTTGTAAAAAATTATGGGAAATAGATCACTGAAACAAAACTTATCACATTTCTTTTTCTTGATATTTGTTAATATCACTTTTTGAATAAAAAGTGTTTAAAACATGTGTTGAAACTTTGTGCTGGTTATTTTTTGTCAATTTGACACAAACTAGAGTTATCTGGGAAAAGAGAAGCTTCATTGAGGAATTCCACTGGTCTGGGGGTTTGTCTGGGGGGTAGCATTTTCTTGATTGCTGATTCATTTGGGAGGGTGCAGCCCACAGTGAGCCATGCCACCATGGGGAAGGTGATTCTGAGTTGCATAAAAAAGGCAGCCTGAGAAATTCATGGTAGCTTGCCAGTAATCAGTGTTCTTCTGTGTTCTTTTTTCTCCTTTCAGTTTCTGCCTCCAGATTCCTACTAGAGTTCTAACTTGACTTCCCTCAGGGATGGAGTATAATTGGGATGTATAAGCCAAATATACTGTTTCCTCCCCAAGTTGCTTTTGGTCGTGGTATTTATCACAGCATCAGAAATTTAGGGAAACTGCGTAAAGGTAAACCACAAATTTATTTTTATAAGTCAAGAACTAGTTGCATGCCACAAGATTAACCATCATGAAAATAAGCAGAGTATAATATAAAAATAGAAATCATAGTCCCCAAGGCCTCCAGAGTAGCCAAGTAATTAGACTTAGAGACTATTCAACAGAGAACTATGACAATATGACTCTTGCTTTCTTAATTATCGCAGCACGTGAGCGGGCACATGAAAGCTGAATTTATTACCATGCTTCACGCTGAATGCACATTTTATAGATTTTGTATGTGTGCCATTTTTCATAGTGATTTTTCAAAATATGAGAATGTTCCAGAGTTGACAAAGAAGATCATCTCTTGGACTGGGAAAGCACACTATTGATCAAGATGAATAAGAATCACACACACACACACACACACACACACACACACACACACCTGCAATTAACTGAAATCTGAAAACAAACATCCATGTGAAGGTTGTGAGGATGTAGGAGGAATGCCTAAGCAAAAATGACTAGGGAATGGGGCAGATCAAAGTGGGCCAGAAAGAAGTTACCTTTACAGAAAATAATATACACACATAGACTACTCATCAAAGAGGAGTGGTGTAGGAATTCCTTCTGTATTTCTGTTGCTTTCATTGCTTAAATAAAGAGACTGCCTTGGCCTTTTGATAGGGCAGCCCTTAGGTGGGCGGAGTAGACAGAACGGAATGCTGGGAGAGAGAAGGCTGTGTGGCAGACGCAGTCGCCATGCTTCTCTGGGCCAAGATGGACACTGGTTAGACTCATGCCGGTAAGCCACAACTCAAGTGGCAATACACATTAATGGAGATGGGCTAAAATAATATGTAGGGTTAGCCAATAAGGGGCTGGAGATAATGGGCCAGGCAGTATTTAAATGAATACAGTTTCAGTGTAATTATTTCGGATACGCAGTGGGAGCCAGGCAGCCGGGACCAAAAGCAGGCCTGCACCCCTTACTACAGAGGAGTCTATGGTTGTCATAGAATATGTTTCTATTTCCTTTGTCCTCAACACCGTTGCTCAGACACACAACTGTCCTTGCTTCTATTAGATCAAATACGTCTTTGAAGTTTTAAGCTGTTGTTTTCTCATTGTTTTGAGCTCTCAGTTGTAGACGGTATTTATTAAACACAAGCCAGTCCAGGTGGGCATTATCCAACACTCCACACTCCCTCTTTTCACTGTCCCCATTAAAGTTAAAGAAGTCCAAGTAAAGGGGCACTCAGTGTCCATATAATTATGGCTAACATATAAATCTCCAAAATTCTGAGACATATATTATGATAGTGCACTGCAATGTACATTTCCTCAAGATCATTTTCAATGCTTAATGATTCACCTGTTTTATTATGTCTACTATATATAATAGCATATGCCATATAGACTAGAGATATATCTTAGGAATGGCTCCTCAAATTTTTTAGTTTCTCCAACAGTATATAATCCAATAAAAAAAAAGTTGAGTGAAAACTTCTAGGAGTTGCTTGTGGATTATTGACTAAATTAGAATACATTAAAGATTCATGAGAAAACATAAAGGAATACATTAGAACTTCAACTTCTTTTTAAATTACAGATAATTAAGCAATATTGTTAAAGCCTTCTATCCTAAAATGCAACTCAAGAAAAAAATGACACAAAAACCAAACATACTTTCAAAGAGAGTATAGTGTAAACATAGATGAACCACCACATACATCAAGAACTCACCCAGTTATCAACATGTAGAAGAATGAAAATAGATCATATCTATCACTGTGCACAAAACTCAAGTCCAAATGGATCAAAGACCTCAACATAAAGCCAGTCACACTGAACCTTATAGAACAGAAAGTGGGAAGTACACTTGAACGCATTGGCACAGGAGACCACTTCCTAAATATAACCCCAGTAGCACAGTCACTGAGAGCAGCAATTAATAAATGGGACCTCCTGAAACCGAGAAGTTTCTGTAAAGCAAAGGTCAACAAGACAAAATAGCAGACAACAGATTGGAAAAAGATCTTAACCAACCCCACATCAGACAAAGGGTTGATCTCCAAAATATACAAAGAACTCAAGAAACTCGACTTCAAAAGAACAAATAATCCAATAAAAAAGGAGGTACAGACCTAAACAGAGAACTCTCAACAAATGAATCTCAAAGGGTTGAAAGACACTTAAGGAAATGCTCAACATCCTTAGCCATCAGAGAAATGCAAATCAAAACAACTCTGAGATTCCATCTTACACCTGTCAGAATGGCCAAGAACAAAAACACTAATGACAACTTATTCTGGAGAGGATGTAGAGTAAAGGGAATGCTCCTCCATTACTGGTGAGAGTGCAAACTTGAACAGTCACCTTGGAAATCAGTATGACAATTTCTCAGAAACTTAGGAAACAATCTACCTCAAGACCCAGCAATACCACTATTGGGTATATACCCAAAAGATGCTCAATCATACCACAAGGGCTTATATTCAACTGTGTTCATAGAAGCATTATTTGTAATAGCCAGAGCCTGGAAATAAGGCAAATGGATGGAACTAGAAAAGGTCATCCTGAGTGAAGTAACCCACATCAATAAAGGCAAACGTGGTATGTACTCACTCATAAGTGGATATTAGCTGTAAAATAAAGGATAACTATGCTACAATCCACAGATCCAGAGACACTATGTACCAAGAAGAGTTCATGGGGGACACCCAGATCTCCCTGGGAAGGGAAAAGGAAGAAATTTTGTGAGGGAACTGAGTGCAGGTGTAGATGGGAACATGAGCAATCAGGTTGGGGGCACAGAAGGGGAGAATGCTGAGTGGAGCTTCAAGGGGGGACTTCAGGATTGGGTGGAAGACTGGCACATGGGAATTCCTCGGTAGTCTATAGGGAGAACCCCAGCTTCGATTTCTGTCTCTAGAGGATAAAAAGCCTGAATGACCAGATTGGTGCCTGGTCCAGCTGTCATTAGAAAGGCATCATCCAGCAGCTGATGGAGTTAGATACAGAGACCCACAGTCAAACCTTGGGCAGAATTCTGGAATCCAGGGGAGGAGGAAAAGGAGGAGGAGGAGACGAAGGAAGAGAAAGGAGTGTAGGAGCCAGAAGGGTCAAGAATACCATGGAAAGGCTTACACAATCAACTAACATGGGCTCATAGGGACTGGCAGACACTGAACCAACAACCAGGGAGCCTGCATGAGACTGACCTAGGCCCTCTGCATGTATGTTACAGTTGTGTACTTTGGTCCCCTTATGGGACTTCTAATAACTGGAATAGGGACTGTCTGCTACTCTTTTATTGTCTCTTGGGACTCCACTTCTTATACTGGGTTGCTTTGCCCAGATTTAATACATGGGGAGGTGCTTAGTCTTATTGTAACTTGATATGCCCTGCTTTATTGACATTCATAGGAGACCTGCCCTCTCCTAGATGGAGGGGGAAGAGGAGATTTGTGGGGGTGTGGAGAAATGAGGGAGAAAGACTGAGGGGGAGTCCATGGGCAGGATGTAAAATAAATAGATGATTTTTTTAAAAAGTCATATGAATAATTTTCTTTAAAGAGCTTTCAACTAAGAAGGACAAATTTTATTTAGTATGAATCTTTGACAAGTTTTACTCTGCCATGCATGGGCTTGAACTCAATTCATTGTTCTTAAGACTCAGAAATCTTTCCGACTCTCTAGAGAGGTGTCTCTTACCATTTCTAGAAAATTCTCCAATATTTTTTCCAATATCACAGTTTCATTCTCCTGGGACCCCAACTATAGGTCTCCTCTCCTTGTCTTAATATTCTAGCTGTCCCTTTTCAGCTTTATTCTTGTCTGTTTTTATCTGTGTTACATTCTTGATAGCTTATACTGACCTCTATCCCAGATCACTGTTCCTCTTTTCTTTTAAAATCTATGTTCAACCTACTCTGTAAAGCCAAACAAATGAATTCTAAGCTTGTTATTGTGTTATATAATTGTAGGACATATTTTTTTATTCTTTAGCAAATCTGCTGCTTTTATGGCTCCTTCCCCTCCCCCCGCCAGCTTCCATTTTTACTTCTGCTGAGTATGGAATAGTATCCCTTGGTAGCTTACAAACTTACCTTATGTGTTGATTCTTGTGCCACAAACACAAAACCTGAAGAAATAAATGGTTTGTAGCCCTAATAAAAGGTGTTACCTCTTTGCATGCACTGCACGTCTGTGAAGTGGCAATGCAATGTGGCATTTGAACTCAGTTCAGTTTTCTGTACAACCAGGCTAAGATGCTGAAACACTTGCCAGTCACTCATTTCAACTCCACCCCTCTGTGCTTCCATCAGTACAGAGTTTGTAATGGTTATCAAGTCTTCACCTGTTGAATGAGGGGGAAAGAATTTTTGATTCAGTTTGTCATCAAGTATCACACACATACCAACGCACACCACACGCACACACACACACACACAACATACACACACATTCCAAATCACACCACACACACCACACACACACACTCACATCACACACTACAAACACACCACATACCACACTCATACAACACACATATACACACATAAAATCATATCACATACTATACACACATACCACACTCACACACATCACACCATACCACAAAACAGAGTACACACACATACACTGCACCACACATGCTCACTCTCACACACACACAACACACACAAAATCACATCACATATCACACACAACACACACATCCACAAACAAAATCACATGCCACACCATACCATACCACACACAGCAGTTATCTTGCAAAATATAAATGAAGTATGAGATGAACATTCACGACTTAAATTCAACTTTACTTTAAACACTTATTTCAAACTACAAAGTGGTACTAGTAACTTGATGAAAAGATTTTTGTCTAAAACTGACAGATTTGTAAATATGCCAAGCCTCAACCATTTCTAAGATGCACTTTAAAGAATCTAATGAACACACTAGAAGAGTGTTCAACACATGCTCTAATCTCTTAGCGTCAAGGTGCTGTCAGACTCCTCAACAGCTCTCTCATTTCTCGCACAGCAGAGCCCTTTTCTTTTCTTAGATCCCAGCCCTGAGTGTCTGCTACAGTCCAGCCTGCCGCGCCAGTCGCTGAGAGCCAGCGCAGATGTGAGGCTGTCCTGTCAGCTGCAGTCTGCTGTTGGAAAGGTAACCGTGCCAGAGGATGGCAGCAGAGCGCTGTGAAAGGCTCACAGGTGCAGCGAGTGGAGGCCGGCGGTGTGTGCATTTGGAGCTGGAGAGCAGTTAGGAGCCAAGTGTGCCCCAGAGGAAGACCTTGTAGGAAGAATCTGGAGCTCCTTCGGCCTGTTCTTCCCTGTCCGGGGGATATGGGAGAGCGGCCCCTTGTTAAGCAGGTGCCACACACTTCACGTGGGTTATTTCGTAGAATTGAATACTCTCGCCAGCATGGCGTGGTGGCAAATTCATTAAGGAAGTGAAACATGTTAAAATGCTGACGTGTGAAAAGGTGCGCTCATTTATCCACACACGACTAGAAAACCGAGCCTGTCTTCAGACCTACATTGAAGCTTCTCTCAAGCTCTGAGGACCCAAATTTTGCTGTTTCAAATCTATGGTTTTTCTTCCCACTTACCTTCATTTCTTACTCCTTTTCTTTCTTCTTACCTTTTTGAGAAGCCAAATAATTTATTCCACCTGAAATAACACAAATCCTAAATGTATATATTGAAAACAGAAAGAACAGAAATGTTTTGCTTGATTCTTGATTTTCAAAAATTGAATGACTTTAAATGATCACCGACAAATGCACAAAACGCTGTGACATATCCATATAGTGCAATACATCTCACAAAAAGTATGAAAGACTGGAGTTCTGACACATGCAGACTGTTGGTGAATCCCAAACTAATTATGCCAAGCAAAAGAAGCCATACACAAAACACATGCACTGCATAATCCCAAACCTTTTAGAAGGGAAAACAAACAAGCAAAAACCAACCTGTTCATTTTTAAACCAAAGAGTTTCCACATTCTTTCAGCAGATGCAGCAATAAGCGTCCGGCAAGAAGAGAGTTCCGCTCGGGTTTAGAAGTATGGTACAGCGTTAGGAACTGATAGCTGAAATGAGAAGACGTGTGGGTGCAATGGGGGTGGGACTATCAATTTGTTTCACAACACCTGAATGGAGAAAAGGTTGTTTTATTTTTCTAAATTACATGCTGTGTAGTACCCAGCCTGCTCTGACTGAAGTATCCAAGATCCCCGTGTTAGGGAAGGAGCCCGAGGTAATTTTTAGATCAAGGAATGTGTGATGCTTAACCTCTTGTCGACTTGATGCGACTTAGAATCACCACGGAAACATACTTCTGTGTTGGTCTATGAAGGTGGTTCCTGAAAGATTTAATGGAGGAGAGAACTACTCTGAATGTGGATTGCTTCATTATCTGGGATGGGGCCCTGGACCGCATATAAAGGAGAAGGTGAGCCAAGCACCAGCGTTCTTACTTCTCTGTGTCCTGAGTGTGGATGCAATCTGATCAGTCTTCTCTAGCACCTACCACAATGACTCCTTACCATGACAGACTGTCCCTCGAACTGGGAGGAAAATAAGTTCCTCCTTTCCTTGAGTCACTTTTGCCAGGTACTTTGTTCCAGTACTTGGAGAAAATGGAACAATGCCAGGTATGAGGAAGCATGTCTGCCATTGAGTCTGTCTTGGCTACAGCTGGGTGTCTATTTCCGGAGTCTTAGTAAACCATTCCAAAATCCTAGTGAGGAAAGAGGCAGCACCCACATCTTGAGTGGCAAGACCACTGGTTTGCCTGGTCTTTTCTCTGCAAAGGTGAGAGACAATCATCTCTTTGTGGTTGTAAGGTTTTCCACTGCATGTCCTAAAAGCATCTGGTATCTTATTAGCGCTAGACTACTGTCAAAGAAAGGGTTTGTGGTTTTTCTGATGGAAACAGGTCATTCACCTGGTGTTCAGGTTGAGCTTGATACCAACTAGTTCAGGGAATTATCAAATAATGTGTACTCAAATTTTTCATGTTTGAACTAATTATAGATTTACAAGGAGCTTACACAATAGCACGTGGCAGCCATGACATCTCTCACCACTGTAGTATAAGGTCAAGAGTAGGAATTGGTATTGGTATACTACTGCCAACTGTGCCACAGGTGGCCATTTTCCAATCCCAATTCACCCATAGGTAAGAGTACCTGAGCACAATTTAAGATGGATAATAGAGAGGTGCCAAAATTATAAAGACTGAAATTAGTGCATAAAAAAAAGAAAATATCACAGTTTTAAATGAAAACAGAATCAGTCAAATCTCCTTGCTAACCACACTGGAGCCTGGGACAATAGCAGTATCAATAGCATTTTGTGTGTCATTGAATTTTCTTTCTCCCAGGACTTGGACCTTGTTGCTGAGGAGGGCATCCTCTTGCTCTTGTGTTGGAATACCAATGCTGGCAGGATGTGCTTCTAAGCTGCCTTGCAAGCAATTGGGCAAAAGTCTGCAAGCATCCCAAGAGAATAAAGCCAACAAACCATGGGGGAGCCAAAGCAAGCCTGGATCTATTCCATCCTCTACATGGACCAATAACCTTGACCTTGCTAAGTGAATTAAAGCTATGTTCCCCTCTCTTACAGTATCAAGTCTTACTCAGAGTTACCTAAGTCCTTATGTAATAAGGTCCTTATCTATGTATATCTATGTATGATATTAAAATATTGTCCCATGTTGTTGTTTTACACTCTAAAAAGATGGCTCTGGAGTTGTGATTTGGCCTTCCCTAGACCCAATTGTGTTTGTTTAAATGCTCCCTCTAAAGCCTCTGTCCGGTCAGGGTGGCTACCTAGCTCAATGACAGGCGGTCAGGGTGGCTACCTAGCTCAATGACAGGCGGTCAGGGTGGCTACCTAGCTCAATGACAGGTGGTCAGGGTGGCTACCTAGCTCAATGACAGGCGGTCAGGATGGCTACCTAGCTCAATGACAGGCAGAAGGAAAACCAAATGGAAAAAGACACCTTGCCCTTGAGAACAACTAAGATGTGAATGCTTTTGAATAGACATTATTAATGGCTAAATGTAATTGCAGACTTTTTGCTCTCTGAATACTTTCCCCCTTTCCCCATGGTTTTGCTATGTTTGTTGCTTATATTGAAATGTAAATGATCTCATGATTTGTAAGATCATTTGGATGTGGTTTGGAAAAAAATCAGTGACCTCCCTAGTAGTTGGAGTTACCTTAAAATTTATCACAAAATGGTTGATGGTTTAAAATCTATATATAGGTCATCTTAATTTGTTGCAGCATATCATGTGTGTAAGTTGGATTCAAGTCCTATTTAGGAAACTAGAATTTTTTACTAGACTAAAGAGATAACACCAGATCTCGAAAAATGGTTTGTTTTATTTTATTTTCCCTAAACTAAGGAGAAAACACTGGGTCTCTAAGATCATTTTTGTCTTAAGAGTAAAAAATAATAGATGAGCACAAAATTGTGAACAATGTTTATAGCAAATAATATTTATGAACAACATATATTTGATGGTTAAGGTTCATAATTTTCTAAGATTATAAAGGTCTATTCAGGATAGCAAAAACTGACTTAAAGATGTATATCTAGCCACTTTATGGTTTTTGCTGTCTTTGTTAAGCTTTAGTTATTTGGAGAAGCTGAGTCATATTTTAAAAAGTGTTATTTCATAAAAGTACACTGTATAGAGATATGGAAAATGATGTTTTATGTATCTCCATGAACTGTATTTGTGGTTTAATATTTATTTTGATACTAAAAGGTCTTAAACTGAAAAATTATACATTTGTAGGCTCAAATTTTAATCTTATAAAAGCCACTAACTTATTATAAACTGTAAAAGATAATTAAGACATACAAGTTAATGGTCAGGCACCTTATAAATGACCACATGTGCTCAGAACTACACCCGCAATAATGCTAGGTATGAATGTAATTCATTTATAGGGCCAGCTTTAGTCTTCTGTTTATGTTGTCAATGTTAAGTCTGAAGCAAGTAAATAAAACCATCCATGTTTGTTTAATGTAAAACTATTGTTTTTAAAAAGGCATATGAAGAAAGAACATAAGAGACTAGATGACAGCCCTCAAGCCCCCTCAAACATATCCATTGAATATGCCATTTAAGGTGTATATTGGAAGGGAGGAACAGAAGGGGGCATAAAGGGCTTCCCAGGATAGACAGAAATGCTAATTTCTGGCTGCAGGCCTGAGACACCTCCAAAGAAGATGGGGCACCATGAACTCTACCTGGAGCTTGCTTCAAGTGTGACAACACTGCTCACAAGGCAAAGGACTGCCCCCACATTGCTCATTACCAGGACCTTACAAAAACTACGGACGTTGGATTAACGTCTACTCCACTCTGTCTGGCTTAGGTAAGTCAGTCCCCCAATCTCCTCCTTCACAGGAAAATCTCTCCCAGATCTTCTGGGCCTGGCAACCAATGACTGATGCTGCCCTGGGACTTCTGCCATCAAGATCACGACATGGGGGAGACCAGACTGGTCGAAATTGGCCATCTACTTTCAATCAGTGGACACTGCAAGGCATCTCTCTCTCTCTCTCTCTTACTCTCTGGGTATCAGACACATAATGGTGCGCAAAGAGAGTCAAAGGATAGCTTCCCGAGTTGATCTCATCCTTTGGATTTCAGCTTATACCCGACCTCCTCAGGTGGTCTTCACAGAACACAGTCCCAGACTTCTCCCTGTCTCTGGTGTTTCACTTTGCACTATGTGGTTTAGGAAGTGATTATTCTTGTTTGGTCTGTTTGGTGAGGGTGAGTTCCTTACCTCTCCAATGTTACCTCCATTGTGTCCCCAACATGTCTACTAGGAGCGCGTGTGTAGACAAGACATATTTAATGCATTTTCATTAATTAAAGCAGATACCAAAGTTTTTGATTGGGTTGCCTACCTGCAATAGTAAAAAAGATACGTTCTTTTGTAGCCTTTCCAAATTTCTAGCTCTGTGTTCATGATTTTTCAATGTGCACTTTGAAGGAATTATTTATTTTTAAATAACATTGAACCTGATAGAAGAGAAAGTGGGTAGTTGCCTTGAATGCATTGGCATGGGAGACAACTTCCTGAACAGAACACCAGTAGCACAGACACTAAGATCAACAATTAATAAATGGGATCTCATGTCACTGAAAAGTTTCTGTAAGGCCTAAAGGATACTGTCAATAGGACAAAACAGCAGCCCACAGAATGGAAAAATATCTTCACCACCCCCCACATCTGACGGTGGTGATCATCAAAAAAACAAGTAATCCAATATTAAAACTGGGTTAAAGATCTAAACAGAAAATTCTCAACAGAAGAATCTCAAATGGCAGAGAAACAAAGAAATGTTCAACATCCTTAGCCATCAGGAAAACGCAAGTGAAAGGAATGGAGTTAAGCACGGCTTCTTGGTAGCAGCATTTTCTCAGGTGAGCTCTGTTTGCTAGAGGCAAGTGTGTCTCATTTAAGAAAGGCTTCTTGTCTCAGCGTTAGCTGCAAAAACCCTGCAGCTGTTTTAAGAGGACATGCCAGCAAACACTTAAATGGTTTTTATGAATAGCTGACAGCATGCTTCTTGGTGGCAGCACAGACCTTAAAACTCTTCGTAGAGTTGTGGCAATAAACATGGCTCTGGTCAGTACCTCCGCCATGAGGCTAGACTCTCAGAAAGCTAAGGAATGGGCTGGATCCAGCCATGAAAGGCATGGCTTTAATCCTAGCCATATTGCTTAGCAAATTAAAGACTCACGTAGTCAGAAAAAAGAGGGATACAGTAAAGATAGTTTCAGATGAAAAAGCCTCTTAACAGTTTACAGTGTGTTTTAAAATATATGTAGGCTTGGAAGAGAAAAGAAAAAGGATAAAGTCCTTAAAATAAAAAGAAAGAGAGTAGTTGGGTGTGATGGTACACATCGTTAATCCCAACACTTGGGAGGCAGAGGCAGGCAGATCTCTGTGAGTTCAAGGACAACTGGTCTAGTGAGTGAGTGCCAGGACAGCCAAAGATACACAGAGATATCTAGTCTCAAAAAACAAAATTAAAAATAAAACTAAAAGAAATAGAGTTTAAAATAAAGTCACATAAAAATGGAAAATACACAGAGATTCTGGATGCTGTATGTTATTGCATTGTCTCTAAATTGTCTCATGGTTGAGGAAGGTGCAAAAGCTGCTACAAAAATTTGATTGTAAATGCTGCTGTATTAATCCAACATATATATTTTGAAAATGCCTTAACTTTAAATTTTAAGTCCAAAGTTATGTTACTTTGGAGAAGAGGTTTTGCTTTTGTTTTCACAGGAAATGAGAGGCTGTGGATTCATTCTGGATTAAGAAAAATCAGGTTTGATCAAGGAAGATCCCCTGAAGAATCTCCAATAGGAACAGATGGTCCAGATGATCCAACATTTCAAAGAACCTCTGTTGGAGTTTCCTCTGAGTTCTGCATCCAGAACAATTTCAGGACTGCTGGCTGAGATGATAAAGCCTTAGTTAATGTGGGCCTTGAGGTGTGGCCTAATTGGAAGAAATCAGTCTCAAGTGATGAAACTTGAGATTTCTAGGAGCCCCACTTCTGAACTCTCTACTTCCTGATCATGCAGGCCATGTGACCAGCTGCCCCACACTCCAACTGCCATGCCTCCCCTGCCATGATGGGCTGTAGCCTCCCAATTGAAAGCAAAAACAATCCCTTCAAGCTTTCTTTGTAGATATTTTATCATGGCAAGGAAAGGGGCAGCTAATGCTGTCATTTCGATCTAATTCACTGATCCAAGTCCTCTTTAGCTTGATAAAAGGAAAAACAGGATAAAGGTGTTTTAAATTAAATAGTCATAGAGTAACAGAAAATCAGATATAAAATTAAGACAGACACTGAGGTGAACTCCCCATGTTCTGTGTGTTTTCCCTCAAGGCATTGGGCAATTAGCAAGTGGTCCTGGCCAAGGCATGAGGTTGATGGTAGGGCTCAGGGATTTTCAGCAGCACATGAGGCTAGAAGGAGAAACCCATGTGAGTGTTGTAGAAGCCATGTGCTGGCGGGGAGGGGCACAGTGGGGGGGACATGATTCAATGGCTCTCTTTCTCCTTAAGGACGTGGTGGAAAACAGTGACGATACTCATCGCAACTTTACTAAGTGAAAAAAAGGCATTATAATCATTTAGATGGTATAGAAGAATAAAGAAAAAGCATAAAAATTAATGAAAAAGCAAACCAAATGTTAAAAAACATTGATTGATTGATCGATCTCAAATAGAAGACAGAATGAAGAAGAAGAAGAAACTAATAATAAGTAGCAAGACAGGTTTTTGAAATTAAAAACTACTGTTTAATTAAAAATCTAATTAAGGGCAGTGCTTTGTCATCTTTGCTGATACGTGGTGACTGGATCAGGGGCCAAGTTTCCAAGGCTGTAGTTAAAGAAGTCAGCTGCTGTTCCATGCAGATGCTGTGGTTCCAGGAGATGTCTCTAGAATACATCAAGACTGCCACATTGAGGCCTGTATCCATGGTGGAAGCATGGAGTATCTGCCCACCCAGTCACATGACAAAGTCTAACCACACTCCTGCAAAAGAGGAAACAGGGAAAACAATGCTGAAAAGAAGATTTCAAACAGTAACAAAAAGCCGCAAAGGAATTATGTATTGTTAGGTTAAGATTGGTGACATCATTTTTTTTTTATTAACTTTTATTTATTTTTTTTTCATACATTGTTTTGTTTTATTTTTTCCATTCAAGAACATAATTAAAGATAAAAAAATTGGTGACATCATTTTTATGAGAAATAGATGAAAAGATTTTCACATAGTATCAGCATTAATGAGCCCTCAGGGAAAAGGAAAGGGGGAACAATAAAATGAGCCTTAACACACCTGGGACTTGTTAGGTCTCCCTACTTCTCTATGTGTGGTTTCTAAACTTGGACTTTGGAAGGCTGTATCTATATGCCCAAGCATTGGTAATGACTGTATGTGGGAGACACGTCCAAGAAAGAGGATGAACTTTCAGACAGAGCATGAATTTGCTGCCTTTGGCATATTTGTTGTCTTTGTCATGAAACAGCAATAAATAGTACTTTCATCTTTTGGGATTTGTTAAAGCCTTGAGCTTGAACACTGGATAACAGCAGACTGTCAAAAAGTTCTTTATGTTTCTGTTGGAAGACAGTTGGTGTAATTAAGAGAGCGAGACGTGCAGAGCATTGTGTGGCGATCATTCTATGGAGTATATTGCTCAAGTAACTGTCGGTAGTCGGCGGGACAGAGAACCCAGGTTTTAACAAGCACAACCAGTTTCTCTCAGATGCAAGCACTTGTACCTCAGAATTTTTGAAGTAAGAAACTTTAGAAAGATACAATAGAGAATTTTGTGAGACTTGTCAAAGCAAACATATTGCTTATGGAAAAGTGAACTTCTGGGACTTCTACCTCAAACTTGCAGCTAGTGCTTTTTGTGTCGTGCAGACTAGACACAAGAAGCTAATTACTTGCATATGTTTCTCAAAAGCTTTGGATGTGGGTCACAGTGTTGGGTCCTCTTATTTGTATTTTTTATTTTTATTAATTTTTTAAAAATTTTCCTTTATGGGGGGCACTACAATGATGAAGGGTAGATATGGAGTGGCTGGGAAATAAATGGGGTTAAGGTGGGTAATGTAAAATTCCCAAAGAATCAATAAAATTTATGTTTAAAAAAGAAAATACAAACAAACAAACAAACAAAAAAGAAGTATTTTAGTCTATAAACATGGCCATAGTAGGGTCTCTCCTAAGATCCATGACCTCACTAGTCCTGGGCAATCGACTAGGTTTCTAGTACCAGGCATGATTTCCCTTCTGTTGAGCAGGCCTTAAGTTCAATGAGACAATTGTTAGTTACTAACAATATATTAGCGTCATTATTTCCCCTTAGGGATATCTTGCTGTACTGGTCATTGTGTGGTCCATTGGTGTCACAGATGGACTATTGTTTCTCTTCCATGGCAGCTTACATAGTAGATTCTGGTCCTGGAAAGTTATACCAGCAGGTCACTTTTAGTACCACTTCCAAAACTTCTGAGTTTACTTTTCCTTCATCTGTACTTACCAAGGCATCTCAGCCACTTCATATTCCCATTTATCACCATCCACCAGCTCTGAAACAAAAGCTGGAATTTGAACTGCTGTGCTTGGCTTTTCATAGTTTTTTACTGTGTAAGTGAGCATGTCCATATTTCAAGAACAGTGAGTTTCTCGGTTGAATTCCAGCTACATGCTTGGCATGTAGAAAGGTCTACTAGATCTTCCCCAATCCCTGGTTGTAGTTTCTTCCCTTCCACTTACTATATGTATTCATCATTAAACTTATATCATTTAACTTATTGTAGATCTTTCACCAGCCAGAACGAACAGTCCCTCTTCTGTGCACGAGGATTATTAGTTTTTCTTCTTCTTCATTCTGTCTTCTATTTGAGATCAATCAATCAATGTTTTTTAACATTTGGTTTGCTTTTTCATTAATTTTTATGCTTTTTCTTTATTCGTCTATATCATCTAAATGATTTGAATGCCTTTTTTTCACTTAATAAAGTTGCGATGAGTTAGTATCTTCACTGTTTTCCACCACATCCTTAAGAAGAAAGAGAGCCATTGAATCATGTCCCTCCCACTGCGCCCCTCCCCTCCAGCACATGGCTTCTACAACACTCACGTGGGTTTCTCCTTCTAGCCTCATGTGCCTGGCTGCAGATGGTGCCCTGATACCAATAGAGCATAAGCGAGGCCTGTATCCCATCAAGAAGCCAAAAGCCTCAGCACGAGCCAAGTCAAACACCAAATTCTCCACCACAGACTGGATTATTGCAAGATGTCTAGTATGGCACAATCCTAGGTGGGAAGGACTCTAATGTTAAACCTCTAAGCTCTGTTCTGGATCAGAAATAGACACATGGATCACCCTATTAGAGCTGAGCGTCAGTTGGCTTTCAATATATGTTTTTAAAAATTGAAATGTTAAAAACATTCTTTTAACAAAAAAAATTGCTTCTGATAGAACTGAAAAGACACATATAAAAAAAAAGTTGGGCTCTCTACAAATGCTATATGAAAATTAGATAAATATAGACCCTTAGGTTAGAGAGAAAACTATTTGCTTTGTATGATGGCTAATCTTGTTTGACAAATTGACTACATCTGGAATCATATAAAACCCAAGCAGCTAGTACATCTGTGAGGCACTTTCTTGGATCATTTCAGGTGGGGAGACCCATCCTAACCTGGGCCACAGCTGCTGGTGGCAGCCTATAGAAAAGGACATGGAAGAGGGAACATAATGCCTTCTGCTTGCCTGCCCTCACTCTCTCCGGCAAATCATCTGCCCTGTTGCTTGGGCATTTCTTTCCTGGTATTAGAACCTATTCTTCAGGATTCTAGAGCAGACTAGAGAGAGACAAGCAGTTCTGTAGTAAATCCTCTGCGACTCCAGTGCTAGACTGGGGCTATTGAAGCATCAGCCTTGTGCACTGAACAATTACTGGATTCTTGATCTTTCCACGCAAGACTGCCATTACAGGACCACCCAGACCACAGCTAGTAAGTCATTCCAATCAATTCCCTTTTAATTATAGATATTTGTTCTATCAGTTCTGATCCTTTGGAGAACCATGACTGATACACCCTGCAAACAAGACCCAAGTCTTACCCCCAAAACCCATGTAAATTTTAAAAAAGGCTGGTTATAGTGATACACACTTGTAATCACAGGGCAGGAGAAGCAAAGGGAGGCAGGCCCTTGGTGCTTGCTGGCCAGCCAGCCTATTGTATTTGTGCAATTCCAAACCAGCATAATCAGTAAGATAAAACTGTAAATAAACTGCGAAATAAACAACAAAAAGGTTTGAGTTGTCACCCTGGGTCCTCTGGCCTTGCGTGTACAAATAAATGCATGTTCCTGCATACAGACGTGTGCACGTGCACACACACACACAATCATCTATCAGCTATCTATTTTTCCATCTCATATACATATACATATGATAGCTAAATGAAACAATTAAAAATAGATATTTTAAAACAAAGTACAGCAATAAATCTTGACTAAAGCTGGCAATAACTACTTTGATTGGATGCAAGAAGAACAAACAAATCAGTGAGACCTCAGGAAATCACACTGTGGTGCCTGAAATAAACTCAGCAACAAAATGCAAAGGACAAGTCGTTAAATGGAAAAAGTACTTGAAAAATCACATATCTGATAATGGACCAAGATCTAGGATAAATAAAGGCAACATATATAAAGAAAACTTTGTAAGTATTTTAAAATTGAAAAATCTTTTAAATGGCATTTCTCCAACCAGGATATACAAGTTAGCAATACAATCAAGTGAACAAAACATGTAATCCACCATCATCTTGTTAGTTATTACAGATATGAACTTTATGTCACTGTAAGGGCAACTTTTTCAATACAAACTGACAGAAAACAAGGGTTGGCAAGGGTGGAGGGAAGTGATTCCCCTCCTGTCTTGCTGGTGCGGGCAGTATGGAAAGTAGCATGCTATGGTCAGCAACTTCAAAAATCAAAGCAGGGGACCATGTGACTCAGCAACCTCACCCACAAATACTCATCCAAGAGAAAGGAAAATACGCAGACCTATCTACAAACACATAAATGTGCTCCATAGCAGGATGATTGCTGCATGGGGTAAGTACAATTCATGGCGGGCCTCCACACCTAATAGTCAGCGATAGTAGTAACAGCCAAGTGCTGAACACTGCTAGGGCAGGAAGGGACCTCGACAGAAGCCAGACCACTTATTGTGAGAGTCCATTCCTTTGAAATGTCCAGAACAGGTAAGTGTATAGGAAGAAATGTCAAAGCAGTTTCCCAAGGCTGAGGAAGGAAATGCGTATGAGACGGCTACCAAGTCTAAAGTTTCTTTTTAGGGTGACAGAAATGCTCTAAAGTTGAATTTCAAAGGACATCAACTGTAGCTCAATAGATCTATTCCAAAATATTGACTATGCTCATGTCTTGGGGTCCTGTCCCTCGGTAAAGTTTCAGGACATAAGGGGGTCGACAGCAGACACTCTTAATAGAAAAGGGTGAGTTTGGTCCATACACTCAGTCTGCAAAGGTCTTACAAATAGTCGTTTCATTGAGTGAAGCACTGAGCAAAAATTTTTTTCCAAAAAAAAAAAGAAAGGAAGGAAGAGAAGAAGAAAGAAAGAAAGAAAGAAAGAAAGAAAGAAAGAAAGAAAGAAAGAAAAGAAAAAGGGAAAGAAAAGAAAAGTGAGCTTTAGTCTTTAAACTCACCTCATATCTCAAAAATGACCAGTTTTTGAATTTCCATGAGAACTACATTCTCCAATTTCATGTCCAATTTTTGCCATTTTCAAGAGTTTCTTATTTCTATAAGAGTGTAACAAATAGTATACTTTATCAGCACAAACTTAATAATTGCTTAAGCATGTTCTAATCATATAAAATAAATGTATCTATAAATTATGACCTAAATTTAATCTAGCTTTTCTTGAAAGCATTTCATTTAATTATCTTAGATAAAGAGTATAATATATACAGCAGTCAAATAACTGACTTTATATATATATTTATATATTTACAGGATTCTTATAAATAATATTGTCAACTTCCATATACTTATACAAAACATCAACTTATTATGAGCTTTAACCCAAAGTTCACCTAAATAGATGATAAAACATACTTTATAAAATTCCTTATTCATTTGTGTTTGTGTGTGTATGTTTGAAATTGATAACACACACCTCTTGGGCACATGAAGGATACCTATGGAAAAGGAATTTATAACATGCTATATTTTCTAACAAAAAAGAAAATATAAACTAAATTAAGATATTTTTTATTATTAAAGGTAACCAGAAGGCTTTGTATTCTAAACTTGTTTAATATTGGAATCCGACATGAAAAGAAAAGTAAAAAATAATAATAATAACTTTAGAAATAAAACATTATGGTCAAAGAAGTAGACTGAGAAGCCATCACACACCAAAGGTGGTGTTGTACTAGTTTTCAAAATACTGGAGAATATTATGTTTCATAATATTTCATGTTCTAAAAACATTCAAGGCTAAGTGTGATGACGCAAACTTGAGATTGCCGTATTTAGGGAACTGGGACAATAGAATCGTGGGCTATAAAATGAGACCCCGCCTCAACAAGGGAAGAAAGAAGGTTCAGATTGTGTCACTTTCTAAAGTAAAACTTAAATGCAGTTATAGCATTGTTATTTCACCCTCGTGTGTGTGTGTGTGTGTGTGTGTGTGTGTGTGTGTGTGAAGATGTGACTCAGTTTGTAGTGTCTGGCAGTAAGCCGCTCTAAGCGTTGAGCCATCTTGTAGACTTAAAAACAGTTCTTCTCAAAAAGCATAAATAGAATGAATTTATATTTAGATTTTATTTCACATATAGCTAATATGAGTGGTTGACAATATTTGAAATACTAAAATCTTACCTAGTTATCTCCTTTTCTAGTTCATCATTTTTCTTCTTTTGGTGATACAAATCATATTCTAAAGATTGTTTTAATTTGGTAAGTACTTTGATCAATTTTCCCTCGTCTTCCATCTTCAAGAAATCATATAAAATAGCTTTAAAACTCTGGAGACTTATTCTTCTTACTTAAAACTATGATGAAGCTGGGCGGTGGTGGCTCACGCCTTTAATCCCAGCAATAGGGAGGCAAAGGCAGTTGGATCTCTGTGAGTTCAAGGCCAGCCTGGTCTACAGTGGGAGTTACAGGACAGGCTCCAAAGGTACAGAGAAACCCTGTCTCTAAAAACAAACAAACAAAGAAACTATGATGAATGTGTGTAGAAAAATTTAATAAATGTGATAAACCTAACACAACCAAGGAAAAATGTAAAATAAGTGATTTTTTTCTTATTTATCAACAGAGTTATTTTTCAAATGTGTTTATTATTATGTGTATGGATGTTTTGAAAGCATGCTTTTCTGTGCACCATGTGTGCAGTTCCCATGAAGGCCACAAGAGGGTACTAGATTCCCCAAGACTGGATTTATCAAACCTGAGTCCTTGGGAAGAGCAGTCAGTACTACTGGCCCCCTACTTAATTAGTTTAATTAAAACTTTATTATAAAGAACTTGCAAGTAAAATAAACACAGCGAAATTAGCCAGGCCTAAAGAGTGCACATCGCAGGAAATTCAGTTAGGACAGCCATTCTGCAACTTGGGACTCTCACACTGGATTTTACCCTTTCGCTGTCTAGTAGGTTTTTATGCACTTAATCCAGCACTAAAAAAAATTAAGAAAACATGGAAACTTCATGATATATTTGAAACAAGAGAAACAATTACTTTATAACCTCTTTAATGGCTTTTCTAAGAGTGAACTATTACTATGAACTTTTTGGTTTAGATAGTGGATACATGCATAAAAATATATTTGCTTCAATGAGATGCAAAGATTGGGCCCAGTTAATTTCAATGTGTGATCGTTTTCTATGATAAAATTTATATACTCAAAATCATTTAATATTTTTCATTTTTCCTGTTCTTTAAGTTGCTAAAATGTATTGGATAAAATGCAAGACTGCACGAATAAGGATTATTAAAATTAAAGTATGGTCGCACTTATACTCTAGTAAAAACATACCATAGAAGCATTTTAATAGTTGCAGGTAGTCCAGGTTTATTTAAGTCATAATTTACTAAATTTTTTTGAAAACCATTGTCTTATTCTCAATGTATCTTTTTATCCTCATGTGACTTTTGAATGAGATAAGTACACTCATTCTCTATAAGCACTCTCTGGGAGTGATAGTTTTCACCTGTGGCTAGTAAGTTTTGCCGTAATCCTTGTCCTTTCTATAGCGCATGAAAGCATAACAGTGTCTGATTCACATGGTTTCATCATCCGCTCTTACTCACATCCCACTCAACTAATGTTTGTTGGGATGCAGTGTCAACAACAAACCCGTTTTTCATTACCTAGTGATACCAGCTTTTACACTAACATCCGATCTTCAATCATAATAACTGCAATGAAAGATTTTGAGAGTCAAGGGCACTTCAGATTCTTCTGTTTCCTTTTCTTTGTCTTTTACTTTTCATTTCTTTTTGCTATAACTTTTGCTTTACCACATCAACCTGACTGTGTGTGTGTGTGTGTGTGTGTGTGTGTGTGTATGTGTGTGTGTGTGTGTGTGTGTGTGTACGCTGTAGATTGGTGTCCAGTGTCTTCCCCATTTACCTTTCCACTTTATTTTTTGAGGCATGGTCTCTCACTGAACCTGCAGCTCAGTAATTGCCAGACTGACTGCCAGCAACCTCTAGGGATCCACCTATCTCTGCTCCCCAGCACTGGGACTACATACCTTACCACAGCAGAGATAAGAACTGTCTCTACCGAGGCACCTCCCCAAAACCCCTCACCTCATTCCTACATAAAACAGCCCTTAATGCCTTGTTAGGTTCTTCTCTATTGCTCTTCTTAAATTCTGTGAGTTCCTTAATTCTCGAAGCTTTGCCTCAGATTCCCTAACATACATTTGCAACCTGCACTGTCATTTATATGTTTGCTTCTCCCAGATTCATCCTCCATTAAGCTGGTCAAGCTCATCCCTTTTGTGTTGATTCTCATTGGTGTAACCCTGAATGTAGTGGCTTTCTAGGGATGGAGGTAGAAACTCAGCTTTGGTGTGTTGACCAGCAGGGTAAGTCTTCTTTTCTTTCTGGTAAGCAGATTATCGATTGTTGGCTTTTTGAATAGCCTTCTTTTCCATATAAGATTATGTAGATGGCTTGTTTTGTTGATCTGTTCTGACGGACACTCAATGATATCTATCTCTTATCCCAAAGTCACACCCTTTACCTCAATACCTACCATCTCCTATCATTTTATAGAACATACTGTTATATCTTGAGCTACTGTTTTCTTGATAGAAATATCCAAATTGCTAGCAGTTACAGAAGGTGACCTAGCTCAAAGAATTGATTAATGGTGATTATGTAATAGCACTTCAAAGGGACTCCGGTGACTATTATAGTCACTACACAGTGACTATTACAAATGTCTTCCTGTGCGGATAAAATAATTGCTTTTAATCTCTCATGAAATGTAGTATGATTGGATTAACTAATACTCTGCAAGAAAACCAGATAAATCATACCTATCAGGTAGAGTTTAAGGTAAACTAATCATCAGTTTGTCTAAAAATAAACTACTTTACAATAGTCTTTTATCCCAAAAATCACTTTCAGGGGAAGTAGCACCCCAAACCTTCCTAGCACCATGTCACCATTTACACACCCAGCTGTCATTCTGAAAAACAATGTTCCTTGCATTTTCTAATTAATACCAAGGACTGTTTTATGTTTAGGTCACTCTTGATAAAGAAGCATGTGGATAAAGAGATGGCTCAGTAGCTTAGACCACTTGCTGTTTTTGCAGAGAACCCAGTTTTGATTCTCTGCACTCACATGGTAGACCACAAGCATTCCTGACTCCAGTTCCAGAAGACTCACCTTCTTCTGGTGTCCAGGGCCACCAGACATGTACTGTGTGGTACGAATGCATACATGCAGGTGACACACTCGTACATAAAACATATTTTTGGTTTACTGAAGCATTTAATATGTGATGCCTAACAAAAATCATTTCAAAATCAATTATTTAAGGTCTTATAATTTGTATATTTAACTAACCATTGTATTTTTTTCCTTTTAAGTATTTAACTGTAATGTCTGAGAAACATGAAATTTGTTATCTGAAGCACATAAAAAGTGTTAGGTGTCCTTAGACGTGGACTTAAATATCTTCCCTGTGCATGAAGATGCTGAAAACACTATCAAAGCTATGAACTGGTGTGCACCAGCTGAAACAGTGCTCTAATAACAGTGGCACCTGATAAAAACTACCCACAGTTGGTTCGTATTTCATTAAAATGGGTATTCTATTTATGTTATTTCTCTTGGTCAAACTTAGGCATATATTACATACTGGGACAAGTATACTTGAACTTTTCTTTTGCCTATTCTGCCACATGGGAGCCATTCTTAGATCCACAGACATGGACACTGGCTATGAGCACAATCATACAGCTGGTGAGTAGGGCAGAGGTGAAGCAGTGTCCACTTTTACGTAATAACTGGACATAGAGACTGCGAAGAGTTCTTAATGACAGTTGTTTTTATGTAAAGGTTATTGGTGTCACTGCCGTCTCTGTCACCAGTCATTTAAATGGGGGTGAAATACAGAGGCATGCATCACCTTTCCTTGCTAACATGAACAGTGGATCAATAAATATTTGTTTTAAAATTGATACAAACATGATTCAAGGTAAATCACAATTAAGGATATCTTCTTGTTTAAGAAAACGGAAAAACCTACTTCTAAGAGGTTTTTTTTTTTTTTTTTGCTTTTGTTTCATCTAGTTCATACATGAAAGCATTACTTCGGGTACTTTAGATTATTCACATCCATATGTGGTGAAGTGCTTGTATGCCGGTGACACACTCATGATAAGTGTGCAGATCCAGGAATCTGTGACGAAACACTCGAGCACTGTAAGGACCAACCAAGCTGTAATCCTCCAGAAACATCCACCAATGCCACAAAGCCTGCCCACAGTCGCGTTCACTGTGAAACTGTGTGAGTATAACTTTAAACAGCGTTTAAAGCCTTGCTGTTGCGTCACAGTTATTTACTCTAATGGTAAGACAGACTCTTCACCCTTTAGAAAAATGCATGTTTTGCTTTCTATTGTAATTAATATATATTGGAAAGAATTTGGTGATACACGGAATTTTTTTTAAAAAAAGGTTTCTATTGCAAGTCTGAAAACAGAGGAAATAACAATACCGTCACTGGGTAGCTTCGCATGCAGTCATTAGAAGACCGTGGGTTTCCTGGGAGAACCACGTTTCCACATGGGAAGAAGTGTCTGCGAGGGCAAGTGCTTGCCACGCAAGGGCTCTCGAGAGAAAACCTTGTTTCTGATGCGTGCAGAGGAGATGTGTCCTGCTCCACTGTGATGTGAACTTGTGTGCGGGATTTATCTAGCCTCCTGTTCCTGTAAAGACTGAAAGATACTATAATATATATCTCATCTATCCATAAATGTCTCCTTGTATTTTAAAACCACCATAAGAATGCACAGAATTTCCCCCATTAAACAGACTCTTAACACTGAAAGATGTGTAGAAGCATGCCTGCCATGCATACAGTTATAGCTGTCAAATTATTCCAAAGGATTACTCATAATTTTAGGAAAATTCTGAGGTAACAAATACCCCAAACAATAACAGAAGTAGAGACAAGGCTCTCAAAGACTTATGTTTCACAGGTAAAAATGCTGCCCCTGGGAGGACTCCACACCTATGATCCTTAAGGCTGGAGCAGAGATATTTTAATTCAAAAGGCAGTAACATGTAATTATGGATATGCTAACGTATATGGTCGTAATAGCAAGTTCACTAATATTCAATTATTAAATATATTGTACTCCCTAACTGTTTCTAAGTAAGATGACAAAGATTTTTATGGATACTTGTATTTATTAAACAAGTTTAGGGGGTTAAAAGAAAATCTCAAGGATGTTTCTAAGCGCTTGGTTTTAACACTTTGTCCAGAATATGGGTGAAACTAAGCACTGGATGATGGGCAATAATTCGTGGTAACACCAAAGGGAACAGTCGCAGAAAGCTAGTTTAGGAAGCTCTAGCCCGTGTACAAGGAAAGTAGCTAGCCCTAGGGTTTCCTTACAACCTTCCAAGCACCACTCAGACTTTTACTATTTCTATTTATTGGCTAGCTGACAAGAAAACGTATCGCAAACAACCACGTGAGAACATTAATGAAGAAAATCACATGTCTACTCAAAGGCGGGGGATGTAATATAGCCTACAATGGAACATCGTTTTGAAGGCCAGTCTTGTACTATCTAAGATTATTCTCCAAAACTACTTTGGCTAGCTCGCTTTTGCACCCACTAATCTCCTGCCTGTTTCACTGTAAGTTCTGTCCTGTAGGAAAGCTGGGGTTGCTCTATTTTCTGCAGTTCTTTGGTTTTACCCACTTGTGTAACAATGCATTGCTAATCCTTAGTTCTTCTATACATGGTTGCTCATAACTTTTCTGGGCACTTGTATTTGAGTCTTTTCCAGTTTTCTTTTTGGAGGATTCAGACTGCAGACTCTGGATTCTGATTCCTGTCTGATTCATCGGGGAAATGTTCTCACGTAATTCCTCCAAAGTTTCTTGAGTACCTGCCTGTGTCTAAAGCAAATTGAAATGATATATTTAGAGAAAAATATTCAAATATTTATTACAAATTTCATAGGTTTACTTTTGAGTAAATTATTCAAAGAGCATTTTTAAACTCTCATTTAAAATATTTATCATCAGGGACAGCTCAGAGATTAAGATCACTTGCTGCTCTTGCAAAGGACTGGGTTTGGTCCCCAGGACCCATATGGTGACTCACAACCATCCCTTACTCCAGTTGTAGGGGATCCAATGCTTTCTTATGAATTCTGTGGGGACCAGGCATGCATATGGTACTCATACATACATGCAGGCACACACTCATAAACATAAAAAATAAATTTAAATTTAAAAAATATCATTATCAATCATAATAAATCTGAATTTTAATTATTTTATTTGTTTTTGTGCATTTCTGTGTATGTGGCTGGGGATTGAAACCATCTTCTTGGGAAAGTAATTATCAGTGAGCTAGGTGATCCTCCTGGAATCGTTCTTACATAACTGTTTATATAATTAGATATTCACATACTTGCGAATTCAGCTCAAAACTTCTAATAACAGAAAGTCTAAAGAGAATTTGAGAACATGAAGCAATATACACTAGAAATGAAAGAAGAATGGGTTGTGGAGGTAATGTTTACTGAAAGATTCATGTCCTTCAAAGAGATTGGCCAGTAAAGAATTATTGTTGCATCGCAGCCAAAAGCAAAACTGAGAAAGGAGCTACAGAAAAGACTGTCAAATATGAAAGAACCAGGATGTGCTGTGTAAACGTATGTATTTCTAATGTGTAGAGTTTCCACATGCCAAATTACCAAATAATGCTAATATAAATGCCTTCTAAGATAAGACCAAATAAAAGGTACCATGGAGAACACAAGGTCTAAAGAGTAAGCCTAGACCATAAATGCAAGGCCCTTTGCTATGCCTTCATAAAGCTTCACATTTCCCAATTGGTTTTTAAGGTTTATTTGAATACAGCTTCATTTGCAGCCCACAATGAAGAGCTAATCCAAAAGATTTGTGGGATTGGAGAAATGGCCCAGCCATGGAGAATGTATTCTGCTCCTGCAGCAGACCTAGTATACCTAGTATACCAGTATATCACAACCACCTATGACGTCACTCTGAGGGATGTGACGCCCTCTTCTGAATTCCAAAGGTGTTAGATTCACTTATGCGCACGCGCGCGCGCGCGCGCACACACACACACACACACACACACACACTTACACACACGCCATGCAAACATAAACACAAATACACATAATTTAAAAGATATAAAATCATGTTTAAGAATTTATGAAGGGGAACATGACGGATTAGAAAAATCAAGTTTGTTGAAGGATAGAGAGGGAGAGCAAGGAAAGAGATATCTTGATGGAGGAAGCCATTATGGGGTTAGTGAGAAACCTGGCACTAGGGAAACTCCAGGAATCCACAAGGATGACTCCAGCTAAGAATCTAGGCAATAGTGGAGAGGGTGCCTGAACTGCCCTTCTTCTGTAATCAGACTGATGATTACTTTAATTGTCATCATAGAATCTTATCTAGTAACTAACGGAAGCAGATGCAGAGATCCACATCTAAGCTCTGGGCTGAACTCCTGAAGTCCAATCATAGAGAGGGAGGAGCGATCACATGAGCAAAGGGGTCAAGACCATGATGGGGATTCCCTTGAAACAGCTGACCTGAGCTAGTGGGAGCTCACTGACTCCAGGCTGACAACTGGGGAATCTGTATAGGACTGAACTAAACCCTCTGAATGCGGGTGACAGTTGTGTGGTTTGGGCAGTTAGTGGGGCCACTGGCAGTGGAACAAGTATTTATCCCAAGAGTATTTTTGGAGCCTGGTCCCTATGGAGGGATACTTTGCTTAACCTAGATAGATGGGGAGGGCCTTAAGTGATGTGAAGGACTTTATTGACTCCCTATGGGAGGCCTCACCCTCTGAGGAGTGGTTGGAAGTGGGATGGAGGAAGGTGGGGATAGCAGGAGAACAGAAAGGAGAGGGAACTGGGATTGGTGTGTAAAATAAATAGAAGATTGTTTTAAAATAAAATAAATTATGAAAGTGCCTCTTAGAATGTCTCAAATCCCAATAAAATCCACAGTTGACTCAAAATTCTAAAGGGAAATGTATTCAAAATAACACTTGCTAGTTTCTATTTATATTAAGGGGATGCTAAAACAGAATGAAGGTTGAGGTTGTGCCTTGGGAATCCTACAGAGCAAAAGCTCAAGGTGGTAACTGCCCAGCTGCAAACACAGTCTGTCTGTTTCTCAGGAAAGGAAGAACCCACCATAACAGAGAACCGGGGCATGATTCCAAGGCCAGGGACCAGATTCAGAATTTTTAAACCTGCATGAGCGCCTCCCTCAGTGCCTTGCATTCTCCATTCTACTCTGGACTTGGGGGTCAGGGGTGAGGGGTTAGGACTCCAGCAGAGAGTTGGTTATGTGGGCTATAAATGACTTATTCAGAGGAGGTGTGTTTTCTAGGCCATAGTCTAACACTATGGTCTAGTTACTGCATCCCCATCAGGACCCGAGAATGATGGTAAAGAAACGATTTTAAGTTGTGACTCTCTGGATGATTTATCAGAGAAGAGGGGGTACCTTAAATGATCCATAAACAAGTTGCATGCTGCAGGCAGTGTCCTTTGAAGTCAAATGCAGTGAGTACAGACCTTAGCTTATTGAAGGTGGGCACTGTTAGTAAGATGTGGAGTAATAGAAAACAAGACATTAGAATAACGGAAGGGAGGTTGCAAGGCTCCCCATGAAAGCAATTTTCCCCAGCAGGGAAATGCACATGGTAGAAGATTCCCTGAGTTAAGAACAGTGAGTGAGGGGATTTATTCCTTCAAGATTAAGGGCTGGAAACATTTGGTCTGAAAAAAGGAAGATCTTTCACCTGATTTCAATGATTTGACTTTAAAGGGAAAAGGCATTGAATTTACTGTTTTTTTTTTTCAGTGTGGAGAGGGTGGGGCCATTGAACACCAGGCCTGGTATCTACTGAACAAGCACTTGATGGCTGTGGCACATCCTGATCCTGTTTTAGATATTCTAATAAATCTTTATATTCCTTACCTCCAAGAAGAAATAAAGAATTTTAAAATCATTTAAAACAGTTCTTAATAAAACAAACATACTGCTCTATGAAATGCATGGGACATAATTCTTTCTGACCCCCCAAGCTCGTTGCTATGGAGAAGAACCCCATGTTTGCATCCTTTCCACACCTACATACAAACAGATCATGTTAGGTTTTAGAAAGTCAAATTACTCCTTCGAGTAAGGTGTTTCTTTGAGAAGTTTCCATGACAGTGTGATTTTAAGCACTTCACCCCCGAAAATTCTTTATTGGAAGTAGTTTTATCATGAATCCTGTATTAAGGGGAGGTCTAATTATCTCTGTTCAGGTTGGTGAATAAAAGCGAAACTTCACCTTTAGGATGTTGACCAGTACACTTCATTTCTTCTCATTTTCTTTTGTGATAGTGGAATTGTCCATGAAGAACAGATTATCAACTGTTTTCTTCTGAATACTTTCTATATATGTGTGTGTATATATCTATGTATGTCTATATATGTGTGTATCTATGTATGTCTATATATGTGTGTGTGTATATATCTATGTATGTCTATATATGTGTGTATCTATGTATGTCTTTATATGTTTAAAACCTCATGAAAGCATTGTTCCAAAGGTCTTTCCTGCAACATTATCAACTGGCACCAAAGTCACCGATTCTATTAAATCAGCTTCTTGAGTAAAGTCATGCTGGCGTAAGCACTAGAGTGGCAAGCAGTGTCAATAAGAATACAACAAATATCTTCTCAGTTAGATACTTAATTTATTCCCTAAAATGTTGACCTATATTTTTAGGGAAGACAATGCCTTTTGGCATGACAAAAATGAATGGGCGTGACCTACCAATTTTTCATTTTGTTCCAATTTTAAAGGTGAGTTTTGCAGACACTCACGAAGCTCTTCAATTTTCTTAGCTTGCTCTTTTACTTCAACTTTTAACTCAGAATGTTCAAGCTCAATCCTAAAAATTCATGTTTTAAAATAGTTATTCTCATAGACTAATTTTTTAGAACTACATTTTAAATGTTTTTTATTTAGCTCACAAGGTAATGGATTTTGTTACATTTTAGACATGCATATCATTAAACATTGTTCCTTCTTGACCCTCGCTACCCTCCCCATCCCTTCTCTCTGCCCGACCTACGTCCTCCCCATACCCGCTATCCCACTCTCCTGCCACAGCCACTTGCTCCCCTTCTGCCCTCCCCTTAGGCCCCTCGCTCCTCTTTCATTATTCTACATTCTTATACAATATTACATCACTTTTGAAAAATTATCTGAAATAGAAATTGCATAAATTATGATATATTTGAAAAGTATGTGATTTAGAAATCATAACATTTTCCAGTCCTACTTTGTAAGAATGTGTAAAATTTAGGTATGATATAAAAAGCCCCATAATTCTTCATTTTTCATCTATTTATAGTGTTTGGAGAATAACCCAGGCTGACATTCATGTGAGTATATGCTCTATCACTGAGATACTTCATAAACCCTGAAGTGTGTTTTATGTGACTTCAAGCAGGTATGCCAGGCTTCACGCCAATATACTAACTCATAACTGATGTCTGTTCCCATCATACATCTTACTTGCTATATAAACACTCAAGACACATCAAATGCTACTTCAAAGGATACCTTTGTAAGTGATCTTTCATCTTCTGCACAGTTTTTAGAGTTTCTATGTGTTGACTTTGTGCTTCTTGCAACTAAAATAAAAGATTGAAAATGATTTTACTAACGTTCGGTCATAAATCTAGCCATTAATTGATAATGTGCTAAAGTCTTTTGGAACCCATCTAGATCCCTTCCTGAATGAGCTGTCTGTGGCAACCTGGGTTTTGAAACTTCCCAGAAAGCTGAGTATTGCAGCTCACAAAGTCTGAAGTAATACTGTCTCTCTTGTCAACAAAACAGACCAAAATATGTTATTCTTAAAGAGTGTATTATCTGATGAAGATAAAGAAAGGCCTGAGAAATGGGAAAAAGGATCACCCTCATGGTATGTATGTATGTTCGTTGCATTCCAAATGCTACATCATCACTGCTTACAAAGAGTTCCTAGACATGTAAATAGCCACAACTCGGCCAGTTGATATGGCATAGTAACCTCACATCTCAACTTTTAGTTGTTTCTCTGAAGAGTGTGTGGGATGGCAATATCTGCACAGATGCCCCAACATCTGTTTCTTAATTCAAATGCCACCAGTGACTCCATGTTTCTTCCTCGTAAGTATGTTAGCATCCTGTATTCCAGTCTCTTCGTCTATGAGAGTGACATCATCACAGAATCTACCTCGCTGGGTTACTGGGCAGATTCAAATAGCAAATGCACACTTTTATGTGTTATGGTTATGTGTCCCATCGTGGTTCATACCTGCCGGTAGCCTTAATATTATGATGGTATTTTGTTTTGCAATAAAATTTGATCTCTTTGATCTCTTAAGGTGCAGCATTTCCACGGGATAGGGACAAGAGCCCCAGTGTTTTTTCCAGTATTTTGTAAAGCTTTCAGTCATTTCACTGACAATAATGTTATCCATTTCTATTAATTTATGGCTTGAAAGGCTGTCAAGATTGTTCATGAAGCAAGAATGATACGGTACAATGCAAGCAGCATGCCTTGGTGAAGCCACT
This sequence comes from Ondatra zibethicus, assembly GCA_004026605.1. Lineage (NCBI taxonomy): Eukaryota > Metazoa > Chordata > Mammalia > Rodentia > Cricetidae > Ondatra > Ondatra zibethicus. Next base: position 22,631 of record PVIU01010328.1, on the reverse strand, counting down.
CAGTAGCAATCACACTACCCTAAGAGGCTAGCCGACATATCTCATCTGAAATTACTGGATTATACTATAACATAAGATTCTCTACATACTCACAGGAGAGAGAACATGTGATGTTTGCTGTAGTTTGACACCACACTATCCTTTCCTGTTCCACCTCCACCTCTTCAGGTATGTTCCACCCCCTATATGTGTAGCAGGTCCTATATTTCTAATCTATAATCTGCATATTCGAGAAAACCTAATGTTTATCACGCTGAATTGGGCTTACACTTAGTATGATGACCTCAAATTTTATTAATTTTCCTGGAAATGGTACAATTTTATTCTTTTTTTTAATTGTACATTGGTGTTTTGTGCCTGCATGTATATCTGTGTGAGGATGTTAGAGCCTGTGGAGCTGGAGTTACAGACTCCAGTAGTGAGGTGCTGTGTGGGTGCTGGGATTTGAACCAGAGTCCTCTGGAAGAGCAGTAAGTGCTCTCAACCACTGAGCTATCTCTTCATCTCCACAATTCTATTCTTCACAGCACAATAAAACTCTATTGTTTGTATGTACCACATTTTCTTTACCCATCCAACTGTTTATTGACATCCAAACTGGTTCCATGTCTGAGCTATTGTGAATGAGTGTCATAATAAACATGGATTTGCGAGTAGCTCTGTGGTTTTCATATATTCCTTTACAGAAAGCCACGCCCAATAGGAATGCAGAGTTGTGGAGCCAGTCCCAGTAGGGACATCTTCTACAAAGACCCCCCCTCGCCTAAGGTTCGGGGAAACACTGAAGAAAAGTGAGCAGAAATATTGTCAGACCCAGAAGATCGGAGAGTTTATTAGCTTGTGTCTCCTGGTAATGACAGAAAGTCTCACCAACATGGCTGCTGTGAGCTGAACAGTGACAACAACAATGGACAGAGGAAAGCCTTGGAGGCCTCAACCCCACACAAAGAACTGCAGGCAACTAAGGAACACTGAGCATGGCAGGAACAGTCTCCCCCAGGGAAGAGCACACAGATTGGTTACCCAACACCCAATAGTCAGCTCTGGAAACATGCATAACTAACATTATACAGACTAAGCAGTCTTATTTAGGGATATATATGAACATATGTACATATATGTATATATTCAATATTTATGGAATATTTGTTTAACTATGTAAAGATGCATTGGATTTGTTTATGTTGTGGGATACTTGTTTTACTATATAAGGATATGTTGCATTTATTTAATCATGTAAAGACATGAGACTGTTTTATCTTGCCTGACTAAGGCGCCTGATAGGTCTGATAAAAAGTTGAATGGCTAATAGCAAGGGAGGAGGTATAGGTGGAACTTCCAGACTGGGAGAGTAAATAGGAGGAATTTAAGTTCAAGAGAGTAAGAGAAAAGGAGATGACAGGGAGACACCAGGGTCCCGCAGACAGACACATAGGGAGCAGGACAGTAGGAAACACGGAACAAAAAGAAAAAGTAGAAAGCCCCAAGGTAAAACATAGAGGAATAGAAACAAGTTAAACTAAGTTAAAAGAGCTAGTGGAACAAGCCTAAGCGAAGGCCAGATATTCACAATTAGTAAGTTTCCATGTCTTTATTTGGGAGCTGGTTGATGGCCCAAAGAAAATTTCACCTGCGCGTGTGTGTGTGTGTGTGTGTGTGTGTCTAACAACAATTAATGAAAAAGGAATCCATTAATTTGAAAGACAGTGGGGAAAGGTATATGGGAGAGGTTGGAGAAAGAAAAGGGCAGGGAGTAGTTATCTGATTATATTATAAACTTGAAAATAAAAGAAATAATCTTTAAAATAAAAGCAAAAATGATATAAATTAAAAACAAATGAATAGGATAGATATGCGACGATATTATCTTGCCTACTGATACATCAGGTGTGTTAAGTTTCTGTAAGCAAATGACTGTGAGACGTTGGCTGGTAATGTAAACTGAAAAAGACCTTTAATAGATCATATTCCTGCCATCAAATGCAACAAATACATTCATTCACCAAAGGGGTAGCCTGAGCAACATGGGCAAAGTTGAGAGAAGATGCGAACGCTTTGCTTGAGGCCGGTTTACCTCCTTCAAGACGGCTCTTGCACTCCTCAGCTCCATATCTCGCGTTCCCAGATGTCTTTCAAGCTCTGCCATGGCGACTCTTTCACTGAACTGCTTTTGTTTCTCATGTAAATGTTTCTTAATATTTTTATGAATAATTCTTGTCTCCTTGAATTCTTTGCATAAAGCAAACCTGAGGTTAAAGTGCTTACCGTGAAATTAAATTTGTCGGAAAATGCAATGTTTGCACTAATCTTTATAGGTTAATTATTGTTATAATAAATTTTATGGAAAATGTAAGACAAAAACAATAAAGTAACATTGACAAATGCTTTTACTTTCTAGCCTTATATTTCAAATTTTGTAACTTAAGACTAGGTTAAACATTATATAGACTGAGCAGGTAATATTTAATAATATAGGTATATTATTAATTATGATGTCTTGTTAAATGTATGTATTAATTATGTATATATAGATGTAATAACAGTTAATATAAAAAGAGACCATGAAGTTGAAAGAGAGCAAGCAATGGTATGTGGGAGGGCTTAGAGGAAGGAAAGGAAATGGAGAAATGTAATTATAAGTTAAACAATTTTAAGGTAAAAGAAAAGACTAGAACAAAGAATGTAACCTCACTTATGCTTTTTGCGATTGCTCGGGGTTTTTTGTAATGATTTCAGCTTACTTTGTTGATCACTATGTCTTTTAAGAGAAACTTCAGAGTCCCACTTGGAACAAGACAATAACAAATAATTAAACTAATATTAAACACCATGTTATTTCCTGATAGAGAGCAGCCACACGGGCATGTTGGCATGTGTCAGGTCCAATAGAAACCTGGGGCAAATGGTTAACTGTGGTGCCTATGAGCAAACCCAAGTGTGTGGTGATCTCCAGGCTCGTTCCTCCTGTGGCTCCTCTTCTCAATGCTTCTCACCCCACCTGCTCCCCTAAACTCCTGCAGCTCATGGCCTTCTCTCCTCCCAGCTGCCTCTTCCCATATAATCCTGCCATCTTGGCCATGTGCTCTAGCTCTAATGACCCTCCTCCACCTTCTCCCCCTCTCTCTTGGTTCCTTCTCTCTCTTTGCCCCCTTTCTCTTGACCCCCTCTGCCCTGGTCCTCTCCCACTGTTCTCTCCAGCCCCCCTCTTGCAACGCTGATCACACTGTGTACCACTTTCTCTCTGTGCTCTGGCCTCTTCCAGATGCCTCTGGCTATACTCTCTCTTATCGACAATAAAACCTTCTCTTCAGCCATACCTTGGAGTGGTCATGCCCTCACCTTATACAGCATGTGTTTTTAATCCCTGTGTTCTGAAGGCAGAGGCAGGTGGATTTCTGTGCTCTGGGCCAACCAGGGATATGCAGTGTGAGCCTGTCTTGAAAAAGAAAGATTTCTTTTTCTTATCTATATATGAAAGTGATGCTGAAGAATCAGTAATTGTTTCCCATTTTACTTTTTATTCGATGTGTGGTGATGTAGAATAAGCTTGATATTTGTGTGACCTTCAGTCCTGGTTAGCATGCACAAGGACCCCAGTTTCATCTTCAGCACACCAATGAAAAAAGTGCAATCTTTGCCAGGTGGTGGTGGCGCATGCCTTTAATCCCAGCATTCGGGAGGCAGAGGCAGGCGGATCTCTGTGAGTTTGAGGCCAGCCTGATCTACACGAGCTAGTTCCAGGACAGCTAGGACTATAACACAGAGAAACCCTGTTTTGGGGAAAAAAATGTATTCTTTAAAGAAAAAGTTTTCAGGCTATTAGTAAGACCATTTTATGATCTGTGAGTAGAATTATGAATGGATATAAACTTAACTGAAAAAAGCTAGGAATATTAACCAAAGACATTTTCAAATTTCCTATATTTTAAATATATGATTTTATATTGATGAGCTCACTAAAAGTAAATAACTAAGATTGTAAAAAATTACTTATCTAAATGATAATACTTGCTGAACTATTTCTATGTCAATACAATAAAAACTTCACACAATATCATGTGGTAAATAGTGACCTTTCAATATAGATTATGTCTATCATGCACACATTAAAATTGGTATTTTAAAAATGATTAGTGATATCCATGATTGCCAATTTGTTTTATTATTCCCAACAATTTCTTGATCCATAAGACACAGAATTTTTTTCTGCGAAAATCTATGATGAAAACCAGTAGTTACAATACTCTCTCTCCATATCTCTGACATAGAGTTCTCAAAGTAGGGTGTCATACCTCAGTGTCCAGAATTCTTCATCCTGTTCCACTATTTCATCCTCTAATTTTGATTTCTCCTCTCTTGTTTCTATTAGCTCCTTCTGTAGAGCAATAATTTCATTTTCTATTTTTTGATTTTTTTTCCTAAGTAGTTCATGGATTTTTCTAAGATCTAATAATGCACTGTAGGAATTGAGTGAATCCTGTAATTTTAATGATCCTCCAGAATCTGGATGAAGGAAAGAAGAGACAAAATAAAATACATTAATTAGTGTCTTATCTGTGTAAAAAAAAAAAAAACTATGCATTTCGACCTCCTTTCATTTATGCTCTGGACGGATATAGACTGAGCGCCAATGATGAAAATTACATTAAACTAAATTCTGTAACAAGAACAGACTAGATCTATGTTCTTAGTTTAAAGTTCAGTAGAAAAAAAACAGATTAATGACCATTTGGATACCTGTGGTTAAAAAAAAAAAAAAACACAAGAGTTCTGTGATCGCATAAGGTTATCTGCAGCCTGAACAAGAAGCTATCTCAGAGGAAAAGATGGCGATGTAGGAAAATAATGAATGTGCCTGAAGCTGCTAGGCAGATGGTACAAAGGATTCTCGACCTTCTCCAAAGAATACTGCAGTCTGCTTCTACCTAATGTGGAGAACGTTAGTAGTTAGTATACGAAACAAACAAACATGAAATAAAATGCTTTAAGCAATTTTCGAAACAATGGACTTCAGGTAGTGAAAACAATGGATTCCTAAAGTCCCAGCTCCCTGCTGCAAGAGGGATTTTAAGCCAAAACACAGAAAGAATTGAAGATGCCAGCCAAGGTGAGATTGCATAATCGTGTTTAAGAACTGAAAACAGCCTAGGAAGGTGTCCTGGTCGGGAGGGGGTTGGGCCTTGGACTTCCAACAGGGCAGGGCACCATGCCCTCTTTTAAGGAAGAAGGGGGAGGGAGGAGGGGTGGGAGGTAGCGGGAGGGGACTGGAAGAAGGGGAAGAAATGTAAAAAAAAAAATTATTTATTTAATTATGTTTTTGAATGGAAAAAAATTTTAAAAAATCTGTTGAAAAAAAAAAAAGAACTGAAAACAGAAGGATCCTAGGTTTGAGGCCAGTGAAGTGCTGTCTCTGAAACCAAAGAGTACTACCGGCACTGAGGTTGTTGCTCAGTGAGAGGGAGAGACTGCCCAAGCTCTGGGTTTACTGAAAAAGCATCTATTGGCCTACTGAGGTTAGGTGACAAACCCAAGGATAACTAACACGAAATCAATGTCAGAGAGATGGCTCAGCGGGTGAGGGCTCTTGCTGCCAAGTCAGGAAACCTGAGTTCAGTCCCTGGGACAGACATAGCAGAGGAGATCAATTCCTTCACATTGTTCTCTCACCTCCACAAATGCACTGTGTCATGAGCACATGCACAGACATATAGTAAACACATGTAACAACAACAAAAACGCTGCAGATTGGAGTAACGTGATCGGACCCTGGGCAGGACAAAGCATCACCAACACAGAACAGCGCAGCTCCGCAGAGAACCCCTGTGTGGGTGACCACGTGTCGGCAAACGACCCAGGCTGAAAGGAAAGCATCTGAAAAAGTTTAAGGAAGATGGGGCTGGTGCCTACAGAGTACCAAGGAGAGTGTCCACACCCATTCGCCAGGCAAAAGATTTCCCTTTAACCTATTAAACAAACCCCAAGTTTCAGATCGCTGCACCCATATTAGATGGCTGACATCTGCCTGTAACTCCAACTCCAGGACATCAGACTCTCTCCTGGCCTCTGTGGGCACCTGCACACACAAGGCAGACACTCATATATACACATGAATAAAAATTAAAGTATTTTTAAAAGTTGTACATCGATAGCCTTACTTCAACTTTAAGAAACATTTTTTAAAGGATTAATATTAAAGTAAGATTTAAAAAGGAAAAAAAAACAAGCATTCTACAAAGACTCAATAGTGTCCCTCATAAAGCTTTGTTAGGGGTTTTTTTTTTCCACATTATTGGTCTTTTGCTTATATAGTATGGTTTCAGACTTAGTGTTTTTATGGGTTTTGGTTGTGTGTGTGTGTATGTGTGTGTGTGTGTGTGTGTGTGTGTTTCTTGTGCTTTTTCTTTCTTTTTAAATTTGTTTTTAATCTTCATTCACTTGCCTTTGTTTCATAAAGAAATATGAAGTTGAAAGGGTAGAGAGGTGAGGAGGATCTTGGAGGATGAGAAGGGGGAAACTGTGATCATTTCAACTATATAGACACATTTACATATACATCTATACACACATACACACACACACACAAAGACACACACACACACACACACACACACACACACATATATCTCCAGAGACCCTAGAGAGAATATCTTAACTTCTATGATGTGAAAACTTGAAGATCTGTGCTCTTGGAAGCTAGCAATCAACTGATATCAAGCAGCTCGAACTTTCATTTGGAGTTTCCCAAGACTACAGAAACATAAAAGAAATTTATGATAGTCTCTAACTACTACTCTGTGGATTTCTTCCTCAGCTTATGTCCCTGAACCCTGACAATGGATGGTGTGGAAACAAGAAATAGTAGACACACATACAGAGAAAAGCTGGAATTGAGTGAGCTGGGATTCCTAATGGAGGAGCCTCAGCACTTGGGTAGCTCAGTGTGTTTATTGTTAAAACAGGGAGTTTAACAGACAGTTAAACAAGGAGATGGGGTTAGTGTGTGCAGCTAAATTAGGTGGGTTTGGCTAATCTTGGTAGGCGCAGTCTCTGTAGGGGAGCGGCCCTCAGAGAGTAAACACCGGAAGAAGAAGGCTATGGTGAACATTTCCTGCACACACTCTCAACATTCACACAGGAGACTTTGCCGGCCCTGTGAGCCTCACCCAGGAAAGACGAGGCCACTCACATGGGGCAGAGTCAGTGGGTCTTTAACACGGTCCATGTCAAACAATACCCATTAACTCAACTCAGAGTCCCAGTAGCTCCCTAAAGTACTCTATGATATTCTCTTAATATACCTTGTATGAGAAGGAAGAAAAGCTGTGCAATTTTATTAAAATACCTGAAATGCATATAAATCTGATAAGATATGGAAAACTTATGTATAAAAAAACCTACAAAATATTTCTAACAAAATGAAATCCAATTTTGTAAATGAAGAGGCAAACTTTGTTGAGGAGTCCAAAGATCCACTATTAAAATTTGAAATCTCCAAGTTCCCAGCAGAATTAATTGGCAAGCTGATTTTAAAGTTCACATAGAGGTTAGAGATATAGCTCCATGATAGATGACTTGTCTACTATGCACAGGACCTGGATACGAGAGAGAGGGGGGGGAGAAGGAAGAGGAGGAGGAGGAGGAGGAGAAGAAGAAGAAGAAGAAGAAGAAGAAGAAGAAGAAGAAGAAGAAGAAGAAGAAGAAGAAGAAGAAGAAGAAGAAGAAGAAGAAGAAGAAGAAGAAGAAGAAGAAGAAAAGATTACGACTACCCAGGAATGTAGAGTCCCTAGAATACTGAAAATCCTGAAAAGTAGGTCGGACCAGACAGCTGATTTACATACATATTCTAATAAAATTAACTTCCAAGTATTTTTGTGTTTAAATAACTCACCATCTTCTGAGACTGGTTCAGATGCCTGAGTTACATCGACCATAGCTCTTAGTTCTTTTGTTACCTAAAAGATAAATACTATTATAAAATGTCTTTGATATTCATACCACATAATGTATAAAGGTAGTGACTACTAATTTTATATAAATAAAGCCAAAGAATCCCCTGAAGAGAAATTTTTTAAATCAATACATTTTATTAGTTCCTTAAGGGTTTCATATGATGTGTTTTGATCGTATTTACCCCTTCCCCCAATCCTTCCCAGACCCAACCTCCTTCCCTCTTAAAGGAAACTGTCTCTCCCAGCAACTAATGCTTGCCAGCAGTTTCACAGCTAGCATTGGAATTGTGTATCAAACTCCCTTCTCCATGTTGGGATTTGGTCTGGCTTGGGCTTACACAGGTCTTAAACATGCTGCTACCAAGGTGCCCTTTTGTGTTTAGAAAATAATGTTTGCTTGTAGTCATCAACTACCTCTGACTCTTACACCTTTTCTGACCCTGTTCTGCAATGATTGTGGAGCATTGGTAATGGGATTGAGGTATGTATGTTCTCTGTAGGTTTGAGCATTCTGCAATCTCTTGTTCATTGCACAATAGCCTGATTTGGGTCCCTGTGTTAATCACCGTCTATTGCAAACAGGAGCATCTTAGATGAAGGTCAAGAGGTACATCGATCTGTGAGCATAACATGAGTTTTAAGAAGTCAGTTTAGTAGTGTGTCCATTGAGCAGCATACTAATAATAGGATCGTCCCTAGAGCCTATGACCCAATGAACCAGCTAGACATAAGTTCTCGAACTGGTAATTATGCTGGTATGGGCTTCATCTCATGAAGTAAACTTTAAATACAATCACTAAGTAGCTGTTTGCTCCTATGATGTTGGAACCACTATTGCACCAGTGGCATAGCTTGCCGGGTCAGTCATTACTGTAGCTCACAGGATTCACAGTTAAGTCAGGTGGATGATTATTTCTCCTGCAGTAGCTTGATTAGCACCTTTCATCACTGTGAAAGTAAACCACTAGGGATGAAGCTTCCATCCGTCTCAGTTGGATTATGTCATGCTCTATGACTCACAGAGGCGGTGTCCTCAGGAAAACCCAAGTCAGAATGGCTAAGGTCAACAAAGCAAATGCCTACAAATGGATGTGGGGAGGAACATTTGTTCATTGCAGGTGGGAATACAAACTGGTACAACAACTATGTATATCAGTGTGGAAGCTTCTCAAGGAGCTAAAAATAGATCTACCATAAGATCCAACCATATAACTCTCTGGAATATACTCAAAGGCTCCACATTCTACCCTAAAGATACTTGCTCATTTGTGTTCATTGCTGCTTTAAATCACAATAGGAGATAATCATTTTGAGTGAAGTAACCAAGACCCAAAAAGAGAGATGCCAGATGTTCTCTCTTATCTGTGGGTGTTAGCTTTGAATTTCAAGTATGTGTGTTTAATTCATAATACCCAAAGAACTCAGAGAATTTCTGAGGGGCCATGGCCAGGTGCTTTTAAAGGAGAAGAGATGGAAGGCAAAGGTGAAAAGTGCTCACAGGGGATAATTAAACAGGAAGGGTTAAAGTGGGGTTGGGGAGTAAAGGGTAGCGTAAAGGAGGGGACTTGGGTAGGGATAAATAATACTAAAGACCTTTCAAAAAAAAAGGCATATGGAAACCTACTACTGTAGACATTTCTGTACATAGAGTTAAAATGGAGCTACCCGATCACATGGCAACAACCCCTTATAGACACCAGAAACTAACAACTTCAAAGCCCAGTGCCAGGAATGGGTTTCTTCTTTTGGAATTGTTGGCCCATGAGGCCCCATAGAACCCCAAATATCACAGCCTATTGTCATTGTTCTTGGTTACCCTCTAGAATTTAAAAATAAAATGGATACTTTTCTCAATAGCTACTTTTTCTTAAATATAATTTCTTTCAAAACAGGTGGTTTTAGACAAAAATATTCCATATTCTCTTTACTGTAGTGATATTTTATATGTAATCTAACAAATAAAGCTTGCCTGAAGATCAGAGTGCAGCGCTAAGCTACTAGTTAGCCATAGAGGCCCAGGCAGTGGTGATATACACCTTTAATCCCAGCACTTGGGAGACAGAGGCAGATGGATCACTGTGAATTCAAGGCCACCCTGGGTTACACTAGATAGATCCAGTTTCAAAGAGAAACAGAGCCAGGTGGTTTCTCAGTACTTGTAAGTTTACTCCCAGTTCTTGGTAGCCACACACTTTTAATCCCAGCATGAGGGAGGTGGAGACAGGAGTGATATGGCTGGAAGGAGAGAGGTATATAAAGTGTGAGTAGATAGGAGTTCAGATGCAGTCTGAGGATTCAGTCTGAGCATGCAGTCTGAGGTTTCACAGAGACAGCATTCAGTCTGAGGATTCATAGAGATAGAATCACCCCTTTGGTCTGAGGATTTGGTGGAGGTAAAAAGAACTTTCTAGTGGCTGACTGCTCTCTTTCTCTGATCTCTCAGCTTTCACGTCCTAATAACTAGTTCTGGGATTTTGTTATTAAGAACAATTAGATTCATGCTACACTTTATCTTTTATTTTCTTTATATTTTGAGACAGGGTCTTCATCTGTGTCCCACACAGGCCTGGGACTCATAATATACTCACCTGGACCCACACTCATGAATCCCCCTACCTTGATTTTAAGTGTTGATATTACTTATGTGTATGGGTCTGGGGCTTTTGATACTTCTTCACTTTATGTTTTATGATGTATTTTAACTCAGAGTTTCTTAAGATTTCACTGCCTTTTATGTAACACAGTGAATAAAGAAGTACTTTAGATTCTTTTCACAGTACCTTGTGTTTTCCCTTAGATGTTTTCTTTCGGGGCCTACAAAAAACCACAAATAACTTTTAAGAAAATGATAAGCATATAAAATAAAAATAAAATATACAACTATTATTTATAGCTTATCAGTTTGATCTATCCTATTTATTAAGTCTACATAGGAAGAGAATAATGTTATCTGCATTTTGATAGATAGCAATAAACAATAATAATCCTTTTTTAGATTAAACTTTTATAAACACTAAAATCTATTTTAAAAATATTGCTTGATTCTTTACATGAAGGAGAGACAATTCAACAATGTTAAGAAGTAGATTTTCAAGATCAGCTATGGAATATAGTATGCTATTCTAATTATTCTTATTACTATAAATGTGTTGAACTAATTTCAATTTTGTTAGATAGATGATAGGTTAGGTATTTTATAAAGCAACAATCTAGAGAGACAACAACAAATAACTTGCCCAAACACAAACATCTGGTCAATTAAAGATGAGAATTCATATCTCAGGTGATGCATTGCTGCATTTTAATACTCCAAAAGCTTTATGACACTCCTAATGAATTCAGAATGAAAAATATCCTCTTACCATGTAAAGATACGAATTGAATCAGTTAGCTCATCAGAAATCCTTAAGGAGAGGTATCAAGATTTCTTGTGCTTGGACAAACAAATAGAGCTGAATAACCGCATTCCTCTCAAATGCTTCCTTTCCAACATCTAAAAGCTACCAGTGAAAATTCCCATCTAAGTCCCATATTCTTCTCTGAGTTTTACGTGTTCTCTGCAGCCTTTTGTGATAATTGTTCCCTCTGGAATCAACTGCATTTAATACCACAGTTAGGCTTCCATCATGAGCACATTCTCAAACTCTTCATTGTTAGCACCTTGGGTCCACGTCTTAACTTCTCAACGTGAATATGCTAGCAAGTACTCATCCTTTGCTAACCCTGCACTGTTCTGTTATCAAGAAAGATGACTGTGAATAACCAAACCTCCCCATGTTACCATGGACTAAGGAAACCCACAAGTTCTCACCCTGAGATCAAGAACCACAGATGGTCAATGGCTGATGAGAAAAGAATCAGTTTCATCCAGGGACAAGCTACCACATGGGTTGTCTAGTTCTACATGGGCAGCAGACACATACACACATCATCAGTGCTGATCAGACTCAAAAGGCTATATACATATGTATGAATACATGTATAGTATGTGTGTGTATATATGTATATATCAATGATAATTAACAGTAAGATGTCATAAATTGGGGCTGTGGAGGGGACATGAGAGGAGATAAAGGCAGGGTTGAGAATAGTGTAGATGCCCTAAAGTCTCTAAAATTACATTTAAAATATCCAATTATGTAAAAGTGGTAAAAATGAAAAGTTCTGAAAATAAAGTGATTCAAAGTTAGTGTTTATATAAAATGTACATGGAACCACTGTGGAAAATTCAGTGCAATACATAGCAAAATATCTTATATATGGGTTAAGAGATAATTAAATATACACTTTATTTCAATACCACCATTTTGCATTTAGTACAGTGTAGCATTTAGTGCCCAACTCTGTAGGCTACATACAGTCTTCCACTTCCATTTTTGTTGTATAGTTTTTACGTGTGTTACTTATGTACTGAAAAAAATAGTGTGTGCTGGTTGTTTTTTGTCAAGTTGACACAAGCCTAAATTTACCTGGAAAGAACTTTAATTTTTTTTAAAAAAAATGCCTCTACTGGGCTACCTTTAGGCAACTCTGGGGCATTTTCTAGATTAATGGATCTTGAGGGAGGTCCCAGTTCATTGTGGATGGTATCAGCCCTAGGCTGATGGTCCTGGGTTTTGTAGAAAAGCAGGTTGAGCAAGCCAGGAGGAGCAAGACAGCAAACAGCTCCCCTCCATGGCCTCTGCATCAGCCCCTGCCTCCAGGTTCCTGCCCTGCTCGAGTTCCTGTCCTCACTGTTTTTGATGATGAACTGTTATATGGAACCATGTGAAAAAAAACAAAAAAACCTTTCCTCCTAAAGTTGCTTTTGGTCATGATGTTTCATCATAGCAATAGAATCTACATAAGACAAGCTTCAATCATAGTACCACTGAGTTCTGGGTTTAACATGTATAAAATAAAGTTTTTCTGAATGAAGCATACTCATTCACATATTACCTGCATCATATAGTGAACAAGTTTTTACACATACTATGAAATTACTCAAGACTTCTTTACCAATTTTATTTACAAAAAAAAATTGTAAAATCTGTGAGATTGTCTTTTTTCTTCTATTTGACAACTGTCTTATTTAGAGTTTCTGTTGCTGGGATAAAATGCACTATGACCAAAACGCAAAACAGAGAGGAAAGAGTTTATTTAGCTTACACTTCCACATTGCTGTTCATCACTGAGTGAAGTCAGGACAGGTTATTACACAGGGCAGAATCCAGGAGGCACGCGCTGATGCAGAGGCCGTGGAGGGAAGCTGCTTACTGGCTTGCTCCCCATGGCTTGCTCAGCCCACCTTCTCATAGCACACAGGACCAGCAGCCGAGGGATGGTACCACCCAATATGGGCTGGACCCTCCCACATTGATCACTGAGAAAATGACTCACAGCTGGATCTCAACTGATGATTCTAGCTTGTATCAAGTTGACACACAAAATCAGCCATCACAGCAACACTGATTATTAACTTTTGAATAAAATCCTTAACAATAACATTTTACGCACTAGTAAAAGCATAAAATTTATCACATTAAAATTATCCCATATTGAATTTTTATAGGGCAATAGCAATTATCTACTACTAAATATTATGCTCTTACCCATCATGCTTTGCATTCTCCTTAATAAGAAGTCTCTGGTCATTGATTTCTCCAGATTTTCTTTGTAGAACCAGTTCATCCATAGCAGAATCAGCAATACCACCACCAGCAGCTGCACTAGAGGCAGCAATAGCAGCAGCATCAGTACCACCACCACCAGAAGCAGCAGCAGCAGCAGTATCACCACCACCAGCAGCAACAGCAGTATCACCACCACCAGCAGCAATACCAGCAGCAACAGCAGCAGCAGTAGTACCAACACCAGCAGCAACAGCACCACCACCACCAGCAGCAGCAGGAGAGGTAAAAACAGCAGCTTCACAGGGGTATTTTGCTACATCTATTCCATTGCTTGCATGCAGCTTTGTTTTTTCAACCTGCAATAAAAAGACACAAGTGAATTTTACTTCCTTACTCATTAGAATTTTTGTTAAAATCCTTACTTAGAAACATCACATTTTGGAGCATCAGTAACAAATGAAGATTTTCCCATTCTCTACTAAGATATCATCCCCCCATTTTATTTTTGATTTTTTTTTCATTTAGAAAGTGAAATGTCAAGAAATAAAATAAAGATGCTCACAAAATTATAGGAGTTGGTTTTCCAAAACTTGTAGACTTTAGACTCAATCTTTTAGGTTAAACTTGGCGAAAAAGAAAAGAAAAAAGAAAAAGAAAATGAGCAAGTTTACCAGAAGTTAGCATATAAAAAGTACAATAACTAGTGTTGGCAAATGTTGTAGTTACCACTGATCTGCAGTGGTTTCAATGCCTTTAATCCATGCACTCAGAAGGTAGAGGCAGGCAGATCTCTGAGTTCAAGACCAGCCTAGAGCAAGTTCCAGAACACCCAAGGCTATACAGGGAAACCCTGTCTCAAAACAACAAAAACAAAAGTCTATTAACAACAATTAAAAAGAAAAATAATTACATTTTAATTCAACTTAAATGTAGCTGCTCAAAAGTAATTGGCTCTCATAGGCTCATAGGGAGTGACATCATTAGAAGGTGTGACCTTATTGGAAGACGTCACTGTGGGTGTGGGCTCTAGTTTTGCTATGTTCAAGTTGCTCTCAGTATCTCTGACCACTTTCTGATGGCTGAGGGTCAAAATGAGGACTCTCAGCTCCTTCTCCAGCACCTTGTGTGCCTGCATGTCACCATGCTGACAATGGACTTTAACCTCTTAAAATGTAAGCAACCCCAATTATTATTATTATTATTATTACTTTACTTTTTAAGAGTTTCCATGGTCATGGCGTCTCTTTACAGCAATAGAAACCCTAACAAAGACAGTATTTGCATTATGTCCAATTGTAATATATTCATTCTACTGTCTTCTAAAGATTGGATAAAATGTTAATAATAAATACTATTTTCTTATGCTTAGCTCAAATAAGTTTACTGTTTATAAACACTAAAAGCACCTTTTAAAAGATACTAATCCATTATAATGAGAGCCAGATTGATTTTTATGACCCTTCACCAAGCACAGGTAAACTTTCAAGAGTGGAATTCTTGAGTGAAGCATCATCATTGAATGAAATAAAAATATTAAGTTGCTTCACCCTTTAACATCAACATAATTCAATAAAAAGTGATATACTTCATATTTTTTCTAACCTTAAAGAAAGTGTGTTTAGTATGTTTAATGCCCTCCTTCCAAAAACAAAAATAAAACAGGCTAGATGCTTTACCAGATGAATTCTACCAAATATTTAATGGGTTAGCAGATTGGAGCATACATAGAAAAGAATGTTGGTCATGTTTGTTTTATTAAAATGAAATAGCTAGTATAATAATAAACTGAGAAATATATGACATAAGTTATGAAAATAAATGTAAAAATCCTAGACAAGTGGATTCCAGAAGTATATGATTATATATCACTGAGAAGTTTCTTAAAGATTTGTTTTTACATTTGTGTGTGTGTGTGTGTGTGTGTGCACAGGTGCCTGCAAAAGCCAGAAATGGTATCAGACGTCTGGGGCTGAGAAAGTCGGGGTTAGAGAGGACTGGGAGACAGACCCTTGAGTTTTCTAATTTCCTGCTCAGAGATTTCAGTGATATCAAAGGGATGGCTATGTTGGGTGAAGGCCTTATCTCCTGGTTTTCTAAAATTCTGCAGGTCAATAGTCAAGCCTTCATTCTGGATGCTGATCTGCTGTCCATTTGCAAGTACTGGTGGGAGTGGTGGCCAGTGATGCTGATAATGCTTCCTTGGAGTATGATATCTGCTTCTCCAAGTTAAAGCTTTTATTGCTCTGTATTTTTGCACCCGTGACTTCAATTTGAACATAATTTAAACTCTTTAATCATAAGATTCAAATTAGATTTTGCCTTCTTTATCATGTAAGAAGGTTTTGCAAATGGAGGCAAAATAATGATTCAGAATTTTTGGCCTCATGGAGCATAAAGTTTGCCCATGTTACTGTAGATTCAAAGAATAGCTTGACTCACAAATAATTAAATAACTTAAAATTATCTATTAAATCGTTATATATTTTATACAGAGAAGCTTGCAAAATAAGTCCACTTGTTTTATGATATAATATTTAAAAGAAAGGGACAACAGTGTTGAAGGAGTTATTCAGATTTGAAAATCTACATACCAATAATTGATTGCTTTCACTGCTATAACATCTGTTTTCGTCATCCCCTGATGCTGCTTCTAAACCTGGTTCTAGTGACAAAAAAAAATCATAGTTAAAAATTCTATATATACACGTATATATAGAAAAAGAGTCATCAATTTAATGTGTATGACCGAACACATAGTTATTGCCATCTGTAATAAACAAAAACTCAGCTCTGCAATACAATTTAATTCACCCTGTGACATGCTCTTCATCTAACTTCACACTTATCCAATACTCAGCAGTTCTGTATCAAAAGATTGTTTCACAGAACATGAGGGATCCGGTTGGATGAGTTGAGGGCGGGACAGAGCTGGACATCCGTCAGCTTTCCTTCTGTTGATGCACTATATCTTCCTTTCTTGCTTTCCATGCCTCTTCTTTGAACATACTTAAAATGTAGTCATAACTGACCTCCTGTTATGTCACTCTGAACTTAAAATGCCACTGAAACTTCATGTGGAGTATATTCACCACATACGCCAGCACGCTCCTCTAGAAGCATGCAAAAGCATCACTCCTCTTGTCAGAGGTAAGCACTCTTCTGAATGATTGGTTCATGGCAGACACTTCTTACCTTCCTCTTCTTCACTTACAATATTCTTGCTTCTTTGACCCACAGTCATGGATAAATGGCCCTTTGGTTGAGGATGTCTAGCTATATCCTGAAGATGAATGACAGCAGTGATTTGCATGAGTGCTTCCTAATTACTTTGTAGCTAAAAGTCCAAATTTTCTACTTTATAAGCATGCATTCTGGAAAATAAGAGAAGTATATATTGCAAACTTAAAACCAAACTGAAGAGAGAAAATCATGTGTACTCTCTGGACCCAGTTTATTTTTAATTTCATTGGATGACTACATAAACGGACTGGAATGAAATTAGTAACAACAGTAGTTGGTAACTTTAGAATGCATAATTATTATTTATATCCCATAATTGGAGGACATCTAAAATATGTTCTTGAATATATTAATTTCACTTGCTTGTCTATAACATTAAGCATATAGAGAAATTCCAATGACTCAGTTGTTTTAACAAAAAGGCATGTCATAAACAACTACATAATATAGCACAGGAAACTAAAGAAACCTATTGAACACATCCCAGAATAATGTTTAACTATCCACAAAATACTTTAGATTCTAAGTTCAATTTTTACAACTAGTCAAATTGTTTCTTGTTAAATATTTTTAAAATTAAATTTTTGTTACAGACTACTGGTATAGGAGGTCCTTCTGCATTTGTGTTGCTTTCATTGGTTAAATAAAGAAACTGCCTTAGCCTTTGATAGGGCAGGACTTAGATAGGTGGGGAAAAGAAAACAGAATGCTGGGAAGAAGGCAGTGTGGCAGACACCATGGTTCTTCTGCCCGAGACTGATGCTGGTTAGGAATCTTTCACGGTAAGCCACGACCTCATGGTGCTACACAGACTATTAAAAATGGGTTGAATCAAGATGTGAGAGTTAGCCAAGAAGAGGCTAGATATAATGGGCCAGGCAGTAAATGAATACAGTTTCTGTGTAATTATTTCGGGAGTTAAGCTAGCCAGGTGCCAGGAATGTGGCCCACTCCTCATTACTACAGTTTTAAGTGGTGCGGGAGAACAATTGTATATCTGTCAATTATGTTTTAAATATATGCTGATTGGCCATTAGCCAGGAAGGAAGTATAGGCGGGAAAACCAGACAGGAAGTAGAGGTGGGCCAATGAGAACAGGAGTATTCTGGGAAGAAGGAAGTTCTTTCCCACTCCTGCCAAGACCACCAAAGAAGCAAGATGTGACCTGCCTTGCTGAAAAAGGTACTGAGCCATGTGGCTGACATAGATAAGAATAATGGGCTATATAAGTTACAAGAGCTAATAAGAAGCCTGAGCTAATGGGCCAATCAGTTTATAACCTAATATAGACCTCTCTGTCTCTGGGGTTAAACGGCTGTGGGAACCAGGCAGGACATAAACCCCAACAAGCAACTATTAATTATATAGAAAATCTTTAAGCTCTAAAATATAAATTCATTCAGCCTATGTTGAGTTATTTACTAAAATATTAATATAAAAAGTAAGATTAAATATGTACATACAGTTGACTGAATGTTGTCACAGCCACGACTTCTTTGCATCTCCTTTGCTTTCGCTGATGAGTCTGGTTCTAACAAAACATAAATATGTGTACTTAAAGAATGAAAATTGTTTATATAGTGTGAGTACTTATACTAAATGGTGAAATATTTAGTGAGTTATAAAACAAAAATAGACTCAATAGGTTTCATTTATATACTCTATATTTATGCATATACATGTGGAAAAGTAATAGTAAAAAAGAGACCATCCATTTGCAAAAGAGTAGAAGGAGACATGGAAGAGACTGGATGAGTGAGAGGGAGAAAAGGAAAAGGATGAAGGAATATAGCTGTATTTTAATTCAATTTAATATGTCAATAAATATACTAAAAAATAATTATACTAAGAATCAAAATTTTACTTTCTCAGTTAAAACCTCCAATTAAGCTTAATTTTCAATTTGACATTCTCTGACTTATAAAATATACATAGTTATCAAGATGTTCACTACAAATTGCTATCTTGATATTTAAATTTAGGTTCTTCTTTGTTGTTAAGTACTTTTGGTATCATCTCATAGTTGGGACTTTTGTGTCTGTCTTTTCTGATTTTCATTTTATTGAGACATGCCCTAAACTATATGCAAGTATAATTTAAATTACAATACAATAAGCACTAATTGACCTACTATCTAGCTTATCTAGTGTCTAACAGGACACTCCCATTCAGTAGACTTCGTCTGTATGAGTCTCCTTACTGACTTTCTCCTCTGCTTCTCCTGTAACCATAATTCTAACATATCTGACCATTATTTGTTTGAATTCCTGTATGGCTCTGAATCCATGAAGCCATGAATTCCTAAGTAACTCTATTTTCTTTGTCTGTTTTAAAACTCTGTATAAGTGGATTGTTAGTATAGAAGAAGAGAGATAATGAGATACATATGACAAAAACTTAGAGGGGTTTACTATATGTGGTTAAGAAAGAGACAGGCAACCAAAAAAAACCCAAAAAACAAAAAAATGATATTCACTCATTTGTATGATAATTAGTAAAACTGAATGGCTTTTAAAATGGAATACTTAGGAGGAGTCAGATATGCAAATTGTGTGTAGAACCTTAAAATGATTAGAAATAAATTAGAGTGGTTATCATTCATTTTTTCAGTTGAGATGGGTTACTATAAATGTGAAAGAAAAAATAATAGGAGGCGTAATGAAAAGTGGTGAGGAACAGTCCCGTGAAAAGACGTACTGTCTAAAAAGAAAGCAGTCCTGAACGGAGTATGTTTCCACAGTCTCCCCAAGTATAAAATTACTAAAGATCAGTCCTGAAAATGCTTCACTGAAAGAGTGGAAATATAACTTGTCCTCCCTAGATGCTGGTATTAGCATTATCATAAGAGATATGAAAAAACTGCATGGACAATGATGTTGATTGCGTATACTTTGTTGTTTTCTTCTGTATGTGCACATATATCGGTAAAATACTTTGAAGATTTCTCAGAGATGTCTGTGTATTGTACATAACAGGCTCACCAAAACAATATTATCATGGAACAGAGTTTAGTTCAGAACTCTAAACACAAGGAAATCAGAAGAAAAGCAGACAAGCATGGAAAAGGAGAAAAGATGAATACACTGTATGAGTATCTGAGTTTAGATTTGCTATTGGCAGTAACTATTCTCTTCTTCTGTAAAGTAGGCTGTCAATGTTACATCATATGGAAAACATAGATTAACATATCATAGGAATACCTTCTATAGACCAGAAACCATGGTGGCTAAGAAGAACTGAAGTTTTTAGTATAGAAATTACATAAAGCTTCCCCAGTACAAAGTGTTTCCAACCTGAATTAAAAAGTACACCGGTCTTTTTAAAACATGGTTTCTTTGTGTGTAATTTGGGATCACTCAAAATTCTTATGCATGAGAAATCTTTGCCCCAGTCTACCAAGTAGATGACTGTATACACATGTAACTAATGTTTAAGGAAACATCATTAATCGTTTTAAAAAGTGGATTTTAGAAGTTAAACATCCATAGGAGTCAACAAAACATGGCATTTCAAGTTGAGACAGGACCAAGCTCCTCCCCTTGCAACAACTTGATGCTTTGTTGACTCCCATGGGAAGGCCTTACCTTTCATGAGGAGTGGATGGGGGGGGGGCTAGAAAGGAGGTGGGAGGAGGGAATTGGGGGAGAGGAAGAAGGGGAAATTGTGGTTGGTATGTAAAATAAAAATTTTAATAAAAAATAAAAAAGTTAAACTCCACTAAAACCTAAGAAACACTATGTTTCCAATATAGGACTGTGGACATATTAGTGCATAAAAGTTGAAACAGTTGAGTTACAGCTGACGATTATAAAAATTCTGTCTTATACTCACAAGTAGCTTGCGATGGAACAAGAAAGGTCAAAATATTTGAATTATTTACATAAAATGCTTCCATCAAATTTGAAGAGCTAAGGAAACTGGATTCAAAGACTGATCATGTCAAATGCCCATAAACACGTGTGAGAAATGCTTATTTCTAAATTTACCTGCCATGAATGATTCCTGCTTCATTGTTGGATCTTCAATTGGTGCAGAACCCTGCTTTTCAGTGGTACCCTGCATGGACTGGAAGGGAGAAATTTAATAATGTTTATGCATGTCTTATATTGGGGAGCTAACTACACACAATAAAATGGAAACATTATTACCTTCAATTCAGTATATTCATCAGAAGAGCCTGAAAAGTGAGACACATGTAACTAGCTATATATTGACATGACAAAGTCAATCAGAATTTCATGCTGAATTAAAGTAGAAAATCATTGGTATAGATATCACTGGGACTACTTCCCTTAAGAGTAGGATTCAGTTTGTTTTCCCATTGCTTATTCTGTCTGATGAGGACAGAAACAGAATTGAAACCCAGTAGGAAAAAATGAATGTTACTAAGAAGAAAAGACAGATACCAATGTGGTGTTCAAAATTAACTGGAAGGAAACTAGCCATGATACAAATTTTATGGTTTTGCCAAGTTATTGTAATTTAGGAAGCAAAATCAGTCATAAATGTTCAATAGAATGGATAAATTATTTGTCTTCCAAAAATTTGTTCAAAGTAATCATCTTGGATGTTTACTTGTAGAATACTACAGCATAAAATGTTCCATTTTTGCATACATTTGGGAAATATTATCAATTCATTTATCTCCTTCAATTTATAGAAAATTTTTAGTAAACATATTGTAGAAGGTCTATAAACTAAGCTATAACATCAAGCCTGTTTCTGCCTCTACTGCACAATTGTCCCAATAAAATATAAGCCAATTTTTCAAAATCATTTTGAAGTTATTAAATTTCTACATTTGAAATCAGGATAACATTTGCTAGAAAGTATAAATAAATTAAATATGGGTAGCTAATTTTTCCATAATCGCATGGGCTCCACATAATGTGAAGTATCTAGCATCTTTACTAAGAATCTAACAATCCTGACAATGACTGAAGCTGGTGTCTTCCCGTCCACAGCCCT
Organism: Ondatra zibethicus; assembly: GCA_004026605.1. Taxonomy (NCBI): domain Eukaryota; kingdom Metazoa; phylum Chordata; class Mammalia; order Rodentia; family Cricetidae; genus Ondatra; species Ondatra zibethicus. Next base: position 862 of record PVIU01010328.1, on the reverse strand, counting down.
GAGTTAAAGGAGTCCCATTTTCATGGTCACATTGAGGAGGACAAGACGTTCCTGGGTATTTTGCTCTGCCTTCCAGACATGATGCAATCCTACTAGTTCCCATTCTCCCCTTCCTGCCTCCGTCGCAGATAGTCTTTCCTTCCCTTAACACCCTGTTTCTGTAAGCTCCACGGTACACTCCTACCTCAATCTCCTCACTTTGTTTCTCCATAGTCTCACTCTTTTCTCCTCAATAGCCCTCGCTTAAAAACCTAGATATTTGAAATAATACTGAGGCGCTCTCAGTAATTCTCTCAGTGTAAACAAGACATTATGCACGCATTCCACAGGCAGTTGCCAGCAGGGAGGAGAATTTTAGAAATACAGCTCTTACATGTCATTTCTGTGGCTTCTGTGTTTTCTCCTTCTTTTGTCTCCACACATACCCGAACACTCCACTTTGGCTGAAATCGCTCTAGGATATGCTGTTGAATTTAGTATCATTATGACTTAAATTTTTCCTAGTTATTTCCAACTCCCCCCCCAAAAAACATTATTTACTCTTTCAAAAGCAATAATACGTTTAAAATATTGAAAAATAACCAAAGTTCAAAGGAAATCCTCATATATGCTCTCCAAATCAATTTTACCTTCATCGTATTTCCAACTACATAAATTGACCATGACAGTCAAATGATCCCATACCCATATGTATATGGGCATCAATAACTGAACTCACAGCTTTACTAAATGACAACAACATCAACAATAGCACATGAAGTTGAGAGAGTTACATGATACGGAGGAGCCAGAGGGAGATGCGGGGTGATCAAAATACACTGTATGTATTTATGAAAACCACAAAGAATAAGTAAAAAGCTAT